>NW_018366620.1:0-40246 GCF_002093755.2 Drosophila serrata
TTGCCATTTTTATTCGATAATTTTTTTTAGCACGATTGTTTACATCACTTTTTAGGGACAGCCAAGGTTTAAAAATCGCATAACTTTGTCAAAAATGCATAATTTCAATTCGGAAAGCGTTTTGTGTAGTTGCTTCGCGCTTAACAAATCTGCATACTAAATTAACTTTTTAGGGATAATTTTTTTTTTAGATTTTTGCGATGCAACACCTTGAATTTTTTTCAAAAAATTGAAAAGTCTGTTTGCTACTGAAGTGGCCAAAACGATCGTCTGTTAATGCTGATCAAGAATATAATGGTTATAGGGTCGGAAATGGCTCCTTCACTGTTAAAAATTATATTTTCCTCCGCAAGATTCCTGAAATGCCATTTTATTCGATAATTTTTTTTAGCACGATTGTTTACATCACTTTTAGGGACAGCCAAGGTTTAAAAATCGCATAACTTTGTCAAAAATGCATTAATTTCAATTCGGAAAGCGTTTCTGTGTTAGTTGCTTCGCGCTTAACAAATCTGCATACTAAATTTAACTTTTTAGGGGATAATTTTTTTTTAGATTTTTGCGATGCAACCCCTTGAATTTTTTCAAAAAATTGAAAATGTCTGTTTGCTACCTGAAGTGGCCAAAACGATTCGTCTGTTAATGCTGATCAAGAATATATATGGTTTATAGGGTCGGAAATGGCTCCTTCACTGTTAAAAATTATATTTTCCTCCGCAAGATTCCTGAAATTGCCATTTTATTCGATAATTTTTTTTAGCACGATTTGTTTACATCACTTTTTTAGGGACAGCCAAGGTTTAAAAATCGCATAACTTTGTCAAAAATGCATTAATTTCAATTCGGAAAGCGTTTCTGTGTTAGTTGCTTCGCGCTTAACAAATCTGCATACTAAATTTAACTTTTAGGGGATAATTTTTTTTTAGATTTTTGCGATGCAACCCCTTGAATTTTTTCAAAAAATTGAAAATGTCTGTTTGCTACCTGAAGTGGCCAAAACGATTCGTCTGTTAATGCTGATCAAGAATATATATGTTATAGGTCGGAAATGGCTCCTTCACTGTTAAAAATTATATTTCCTCCGCAAGATTCCTGAAATTGCCATTTTATTCGATAATTTTTTTTAGCACGATTGTTACATCACTTTTTAGGGACAGCCAAGGTTAAAAATCGCATAACTTTGTCAAAAATGCATTAATTTCAATTCGGAAAGCGTTTCTGTGTTAGTTGCTTCGCGCTTAACAAATCTGCATACTAAATTTAACTTTTAGGGGATAATTTTTTTTTAGATTTTGCGATGCAACCCCTTGAATTTTTTCAAAAATTGAAAATGTCTGTTTTGCTACCTGAAGTGGCCAAAACGATTCGTCTGTTAATGCTGATCAAGAATATATATGGTTATAGGGTCGGAAATGGCTCCTTCACTGTTAAAAATTATATTTTCCTCCGCAAGATTCCTGAAATTGCCATTTTATTCGATAATTTTTTTTAGCACGATTTGTTACATCACTTTTTAGGGACAGCCAAGGTTAAAAATCGCATAACTTTGTCAAAAATGCATTAATTTCAATTCGGAAAGCGTTTCTGTGTTAGTTGCTTCGCGCTTAACAAATCTGCATACTAAATTTAACTTTTTAGGGGATAATTTTTTTTTTAGATTTTGCGATGCAACCCCTTGAATTTTTTCAAAAAATTGAAAATGTCTGTTTGCTACCTGAAGTGGCCAAAACGATTCGTCTGTTAATGCTGATCAAGAATATATATGATTATAGGGTCGGAAATGGCTCCTTCACTGTTAAAAATTATATTTCCTCCGCAAGATTCCTGAAATTGCCATTTTATTCGATAATTTTTTTTAGCACGATTGTTTACATCACTTTTTAGGGACAGCCAAGGTTAAAAATCGCATAACTTTGTCAAAAATGCATTAATTTCAATTCGGAAAGCGTTTCTGTGTTAGTTGCTTCGCGCTTAACAAATCTGCATACTAAATTTAACTTTTAGGGGATAATTTTTTTTTTAGATTTTGCGATGCAACCCCTTGAATTTTTTCAAAAAATTGAAAATGTCTGTTTTGCTACCTGAAGTGGCCAAAACGATTCGTCTGTTAATGCTGATCAAGAATATATATGTTTATAGGGTCGGAAATGGCTCCTTCACTGTTAAAAATTATATTTCCTCCGCAAGATTCCTGAAATTGCCATTTTTATTCGATAATTTTTTTTAGCACGATTTGTTTACATCACTTTTTAGGGACAGCCAAGGTTTAAAAATCGCATAACTTTGTCAAAAATGCATTAATTTCAATTCGGAAAGCGTTTCTGTGTTAGTTGCTTCGCGCTTAACAAATCTGCATACTAAATTTAACTTTTTAGGGGATAATTTTTTTTTAGATTTTGCGATGCAACCCCTTGAATTTTTTCAAAAAATTGAAAATGTCTGTTTGCTACCTGAAGTGGCCAAAACGATTCGTCTGTTAATGCTGATCAAGAATATATATGTTTATAGGGTCGGAAATGGCTCCTTCACTGTTAAAAATTATATTTTCCTCCGCAAGATTCCTGAAATTGCCATTTTTATTCGATAATTTTTTTTAGCACGATTTGTTTACATCACTTTTTAGGGACAGCCAAGGTTTAAAAATCGCATAACTTGTCAAAAATGCATTAATTTCAATTCGGAAAGCGTTTCTGTGTTAGTTGCTTCGCGCTTAACAAATCTGCATACTAAATTTAACTTTTTAGGGATAATTTTTTTTTTAGATTTTTGCGATGCAACCCCTTGAATTTTTTCAAAAAATTGAAAATGTCTGTTTTGCTACCTGAAGTGGCCAAAACGATTCGTCTGTTAATGCTGATCAAGAATATATATGTTTATAGGGTCGGAAATGGCTCCTTCACTGTTAAAAATTATATTTTCCTCCGCAAGATTCCTGAAATTGCCATTTTTATTCGATAATTTTTTTTAGCACGATTTGTTTACATCACTTTTTAGGGACAGCCAAGGTTTAAAAATCGCATAACTTTGTCAAAAATGCATTAATTTCAATTCGGAAAGCGTTTCTGTGTTAGTTGCTTCGCGCTTAACAAATCTGCATACTAAATTTAACTTTTTAGGGGATAATTTTTTTTTAGATTTTTGCGATGCAACCCCTTGAATTTTTTCAAAAAATTGAAAATGTCTGTTTTGCTACCTGAAGTGGCCAAAACGATTCGTCTGTTAATGCTGATCAAGAATATATATGTTTATAGGGTCGGAAATGGCTCCTTCACTGTTAAAAATTATATTTTCCTCCGCAAGATTCCTGAAATTGCCATTTTTATTCGATAATTTTTTTTAGCACGATTTGTTTACATCACTTTTTAGGGACAGCCAAGGTTTAAAAATCGCATAACTTTGTCAAAAATGCATTAATTTCAATTCGGAAAGCGTTTCTGTGTTAGTTGCTTCGCGCTTAACAAATCTGCATACTAAATTTAACTTTTAGGGGATAATTTTTTTTTAGATTTTTGCGATGCAACCCCTTGAATTTTTTCAAAAAATTGAAAATGTCTGTTTTGCTACCTGAAGTGGCCAAAACGATTCGTCTGTTAATGCTGATCAAGAATATATATGATTTATAGGGTCGGAAATGGCTCCTTCACTGTTAAAAATTATATTTTCCTCCGCAAGATTCCTGAAATTGCCATTTTTATTCGATAATTTTTTTTAGCACGATTTGTTTACATCACTTTTTAGGGACAGCCAAGGTTTAAAAATCGCATAACTTTGTCAAAAATGCATTAATTTCAATTCGGAAAGCGTTTCTGTGTTAGTTGCTTCGCGCTTAACAAATCTGCATACTAAATTTAACTTTTTAGGGGATAATTTTTTTTTAGATTTTTGCGATGCAACCCCTTGAATTTTTTCAAAAAATTGAAAATGTCTGTTTTGCTACCTGAAGTGGCCAAAACGATTCGTCTGTTAATGCTGATCAAGAATATATATGATTTATAGGGTCGGAAATGGCTCCTTCACTGTTAAAAATTATATTTTCCTCCGCAAGATTCCTGAAATTGCCATTTTTATTCGATAATTTTTTTTAGCACGATTTGTTTACATCACTTTTTAGGGACAGCCAAGGTTTAAAAATCGCATAACTTTGTCAAAAATGCATTAATTTCAATTCGGAAAGCGTTTCTGTGTTAGTTGCTTCGCGCTTAACAAATCTGCATACTAAATTTAACTTTTAGGGGATAATTTTTTTTTTAGATTTTTGCGATGCAACCCCTTGAATTTTTTCAAAAAATTGAAAATGTCTGTTTTGCTACCTGAAGTGGCCAAAACGATTCGTCTGTTAATGCTGATCAAGAATATATATGTTTATAGGGTCGGAAATGGCTCCTTCACTGTTAAAAATTATATTTTCCTCCGCAAGATTCCTGAAATTGCCATTTTATTCGATAATTTTTTTTAGCACGATTTGTTTACATCACTTTTTAGGGACAGCCAAGGTTTAAAAATCGCATAACTTTGTCAAAAATGCATTAATTTCAATTCGGAAAGCGTTTCTGTGTTAGTTGCTTCGCGCTTAACAAATCTGCATACTAAATTTAACTTTTTAGGGGATAATTTTTTTTTAGATTTTGCGATGCAACCCCTTGAATTTTTTCAAAAAATTGAAAATGTCTGTTTTGCTACCTGAAGTGGCCAAAACGATTCGTCTGTTAATGCTGATCAAGAATATATATGTTTATAGGGTCGGAAATGGCTCCTTCACTGTTAAAAATTATATTTCCTCCGCAAGATTCCTGAAATTGCCATTTTTATTCGATAATTTTTTTTAGCACGATTTGTTTACATCACTTTTTAGGGACAGCCAAGGTTTAAAAATCGCATAACTTTGTCAAAAATGCATTAATTTCAATTCGGAAAGCGTTTCTGTGTTAGTTGCTTCGCGCTTAACAAATCTGCATACTAAATTTAACTTTTTAGGGGATAATTTTTTTTTAGATTTTTGCGATGCAACCCCTTGAATTTTTTCAAAAAATTGAAAATGTCTGTTTTGCTACCTGAAGTGGCCAAAACGATTCGTCTGTTAATGCTGATCAAGAATATATATGTTTATAGGGTCGGAAATGGCTCCTTCACTGTTAAAAATTATATTTTCCTCCGCAAGATTCCTGAAATTGCCATTTTTATTCGATAATTTTTTTTAGCACGATTTGTTTACATCACTTTTTAGGGACAGCCAAGGTTTAAAAATCGCATAACTTTGTCAAAAATGCATTAATTTCAATTCGGAAAGCGTTTCTGTGTTAGTTGCTTCGCGCTTAACAAATCTGCATACTAAATTTAACTTTTAGGGGATAATTTTTTTTTAGATTTTTGCGATGCAACCCCTTGAATTTTTTCAAAAAATTGAAAATGTCTGTTTTGCTACCTGAAGTGGCCAAAACGATTCGTCTGTTAATGCTGATCAAGAATATATATGATTTATAGGGTCGGAAATGGCTCCTTCACTGTTAAAAATTATATTTTCCTCCGCAAGATTCCTGAAATTGCCATTTTTATTCGATAATTTTTTTTAGCACGATTTGTTTACATCACTTTTTAGGGACAGCCAAGGTTTAAAAATCGCATAACTTTGTCAAAAATGCATTAATTTCAATTCGGAAAGCGTTTCTGTGTTAGTTGCTTCGCGCTTAACAAATCTGCATACTAAATTTAACTTTTAGGGGATAATTTTTTTTTAGATTTTTGCGATGCAACCCCTTGAATTTTTTCAAAAAATTGAAAATGTCTGTTTTGCTACCTGAAGTGGCCAAAACGATTCGTCTGTTAATGCTGATCAAGAATATATATGTTTATAGGGTCGGAAATGGCTCCTTCACTGTTAAAAATTATATTTCCTCCGCAAGATTCCTGAAATTGCCATTTTTATTCGATAATTTTTTTTAGCACGATTTGTTTACATCACTTTTTAGGGACAGCCAAGGTTTAAAAATCGCATAACTTTGTCAAAAATGCATTAATTTCAATTCGGAAAGCGTTTCTGTGTTAGTTGCTTCGCGCTTAACAAATCTGCATACTAAATTTAACTTTTTAGGGGATAATTTTTTTTTTAGATTTTGCGATGCAACCCCTTGAATTTTTTTCAAAAAATTGAAAATGTCTGTTTTGCTACCTGAAGTGGCCAAAACGATTCGTCTGTTAATGCTGATCAAGAATATATATGTTTATAGGGTCGGAAATGGCTCCTTCACTGTTAAAAATTATATTTTCCTCCGCAAGATTCCTGAAATTGCCATTTTTATTCGATAATTTTTTTTTAGCACGAT
This sequence comes from Drosophila serrata, assembly GCF_002093755.2. NCBI lineage: Eukaryota > Metazoa > Arthropoda > Insecta > Diptera > Drosophilidae > Drosophila > Drosophila serrata. Next base: position 6,321 of record NW_018366620.1, read on the forward strand.
TTGTTTACATCACTTTTTAGGGACAGCCAAGGTTTAAAAATCGCATAACTTTGTCAAAAATGCATTAATTTCAATTCGGAAAGCGTTTCTGTGTTAGTTGCTTCGCGCTTAACAAATCTGCATACTAAATTTAACTTTTTAGGGGATAATTTTTTTTTTAGATTTTTGCGATGCAACCCCTTGAATTTTTTTCAAAAAATTGAAAATGTCTGTTTTGCTACCTGAAGTGGCCAAAACGATTCGTCTGTTAATGCTGATCAAGAATATATATGATTTATAGGGTCGGAAATGGCTCCTTCACTGTTAAAAATTATATTTTCCTCCGCAAGATTCCTGAAATTGCCATTTTTATTCGATAATTTTTTTTAGCACGATTTGTTTACATCACTTTTTAGGGACAGCCAAGGTTTAAAAATCGCATAACTTTGTCAAAAATGCATTAATTTCAATTCGGAAAGCGTTTCTGTGTTAGTTGCTTCGCGCTTAACAAATCTGCATACTAAATTTAACTTTTTAGGGGATAATTTTTTTTTAGATTTTGCGATGCAACCCCTTGAATTTTTTTCAAAAAATTGAAAATGTCTGTTTTGCTACCTGAAGTGGCCAAAACGATTCGTCTGTTAATGCTGATCAAGAATATATATGATTTATAGGGTCGGAAATGGCTCCTTCACTGTTAAAAATTATATTTTCCTCCGCAAGATTCCTGAAATTGCCATTTTATTCGATAATTTTTTTTAGCACGATTTGTTTACATCACTTTTTAGGGACAGCCAAGGTTTAAAAATCGCATAACTTTGTCAAAAATGCATTAATTTCAATTCGGAAAGCGTTTCTGTGTTAGTTGCTTCGCGCTTAACAAATCTGCATACTAAATTTAACTTTTTAGGGGATAATTTTTTTTTTAGATTTTTGCGATGCAACCCCTTGAATTTTTTCAAAAAATTGAAAATGTCTGTTTTGCTACCTGAAGTGGCCAAAACGATTCGTCTGTTAATGCTGATCAAGAATATATATGTTTATAGGGTCGGAAATGGCTCCTTCACTGTTAAAAATTATATTTTCCTCCGCAAGATTCCTGAAATTGCCATTTTTATTCGATAATTTTTTTTAGCACGATTTGTTTACATCACTTTTTAGGGACAGCCAAGGTTTAAAAATCGCATAACTTTGTCAAAAATGCATTAATTTCAATTCGGAAAGCGTTTCTGTGTTAGTTGCTTCGCGCTTAACAAATCTGCATACTAAATTTAACTTTTTAGGGGATAATTTTTTTTTTAGATTTTTGCGATGCAACCCCTTGAATTTTTTCAAAAAATTGAAAATGTCTGTTTTGCTACCTGAAGTGGCCAAAACGATTCGTCTGTTAATGCTGATCAAGAATATATATGTTTATAGGGTCGGAAATGGCTCCTTCACTGTTAAAAATTATATTTTCCTCCGCAAGATTCCTGAAATTGCCATTTTTATTCGATAATTTTTTTTAGCACGATTTGTTTACATCACTTTTTAGGGACAGCCAAGGTTTAAAAATCGCATAACTTTGTCAAAATGCATTAATTTCAATTCGGAAAGCGTTTCTGTGTTAGTTGCTTCGCGCTTAACAAATCTGCATACTAAATTTAACTTTTTAGGGGATAATTTTTTTTTTAGATTTTTGCGATGCAACCCCTTGAATTTTTTTCAAAAAATTGAAAATGTCTGTTTTGCTACCTGAAGTGGCCAAAACGATTCGTCTGTTAATGCTGATCAAGAATATATATGATTTATAGGGTCGGAAATGGCTCCTTCACTGTTAAAAATTATATTTTCCTCCGCAAGATTCCTGAAATTGCCATTTTTATTCGATAATTTTTTTTAGCACGATTTGTTTACATCACTTTTTAGGGACAGCCAAGGTTTAAAAATCGCATAACTTTGTCAAAAATGCATTAATTTCAATTCGGAAAGCGTTTCTGTGTTAGTTGCTTCGCGCTTAACAAATCTGCATACTAAATTTAACTTTTTAGGGGATAATTTTTTTTTAGATTTTTGCGATGCAACCCTTGAATTTTTTTCAAAAATTGAAAATGTCTGTTTTGCTACCTGAAGTGGCCAAAACGATTCGTCTGTTAATGCTGATCAAGAATATATATGTTTATAGGGTCGGAAATGGCTCCTTCACTGTTAAAAATTATATTTTCCTCCGCAAGATTCCTGAAATTGCCATTTTTATTCGATAATTTTTTTTAGCACGATTTGTTTACATCACTTTTTAGGGACAGCCAAGGTTTAAAAATCGCATAACTTTGTCAAAAATGCATTAATTTCAATTCGGAAAGCGTTTCTGTGTTAGTTGCTTCGCGCTTAACAAATCTGCATACTAAATTTAACTTTTTAGGGGATAATTTTTTTTTAGATTTTTGCGATGCAACCCCTTGAATTTTTTTCAAAAATTGAAAATGTCTGTTTTGCTACCTGAAGTGGCCAAAACGATTCGTCTGTTAATGCTGATCAAGAATATATATGTTTATAGGGTCGGAAATGGCTCCTTCACTGTTAAAAATTATATTTTCCTCCGCAAGATTCCTGAAATTGCCATTTTTATTCGATAATTTTTTTTAGCACGATTTGTTTACATCACTTTTTAGGGACAGCCAAGGTTTAAAAATCGCATAACTTTGTCAAAAATGCATTAATTTCAATTCGGAAAGCGTTTCTGTGTTAGTTGCTTCGCGCTTAACAAATCTGCATACTAAATTTAACTTTTTAGGGATAATTTTTTTTTTAGATTTTTGCGATGCAACCCTTGAATTTTTTTCAAAAATTGAAAATGTCTGTTTTGCTACCTGAAGTGGCCAAAACGATTCGTCTGTTAATGCTGATCAAGAATATATATGATTTATAGGGTCGGAAATGGCTCCTTCACTGTTAAAATTATATTTTCCTCCGCAAGATTCCTGAAATTGCCATTTTTATTCGATAATTTTTTTTAGCACGATTTGTTTACATCACTTTTTAGGGACAGCCAAGGTTTAAAAATCGCATAACTTTGTCAAAAATGCATTAATTTCAATTCGGAAAGCGTTTCTGTGTTAGTTGCTTCGCGCTTAACAAATCTGCATACTAAATTTAACTTTTTAGGGGATAATTTTTTTTTAGATTTTTGCGATGCAACCCTTGAATTTTTTCAAAAAATTGAAAATGTCTGTTTTGCTACCTGAAGTGGCCAAAACGATTCGTCTGTTAATGCTGATCAAGAATATATATGATTTATAGGGTCGGAAATGGCTCCTTCACTGTTAAAATTATATTTTCCTCCGCAAGATTCCTGAAATTGCCATTTTTATTCGATAATTTTTTTTAGCACGATTTGTTTACATCACTTTTTAGGGACAGCCAAGGTTTAAAAATCGCATAACTTTGTCAAAATGCATTAATTTCAATTCGGAAAGCGTTTCTGTGTTAGTTGCTTCGCGCTTAACAAATCTGCATACTAAATTTAACTTTTTAGGGGATAATTTTTTTTTTAGATTTTTGCGATGCAACCCCTTGAATTTTTTCAAAAATTGAAAATGTCTGTTTTGCTACCTGAAGTGGCCAAAACGATTCGTCTGTTAATGCTGATCAAGAATATATATGATTTATAGGGTCGGAAATGGCTCCTTCACTGTTAAAATTATATTTTCCTCCGCAAGATTCCTGAAATTGCCATTTTTATTCGATAATTTTTTTTAGCACGATTTGTTTACATCACTTTTTAGGGACAGCCAAGGTTTAAAAATCGCATAACTTTGTCAAAATGCATTAATTTCAATTCGGAAAGCGTTTCTGTGTTAGTTGCTTCGCGCTTAACAAATCTGCATACTAAATTTAACTTTTAGGGGATAATTTTTTTTTTAGATTTTTGCGATGCAACCCCTTGAATTTTTTCAAAAATTGAAATGTCTGTTTTGCTACCTGAAGTGGCCAAAACGATTCGTCTGTTAATGCTGATCAAGAATATATATGTTTATAGGGTCGGAAATGGCTCCTTCACTGTTAAAAATTATATTTTCCTCCGCAAGATTCCTGAAATTGCCATTTTTATTCGATAATTTTTTTTAGCACGATTTGTTTACATCACTTTTTAGGGACAGCCAAGGTTTAAAAATCGCATAACTTTGTCAAAAATGCATTAATTTCAATTCGGAAAGCGTTTCTGTGTTAGTTGCTTCGCGCTTAACAAATCTGCATACTAAATTTAACTTTTAGGGGATAATTTTTTTTTTAGATTTTTGCGATGCAACCCCTTGAATTTTTTCAAAAAATTGAAAATGTCTGTTTTGCTACCTGAAGTGGCCAAACGATTCGTCTGTTAATGCTGATCAAGAATATATATGTTTATAGGGTCGGAAATGGCTCCTTCACTGTTAAAAATTATATTTTCCTCCGCAAGATTCCTGAAATTGCCATTTTTATTCGATAATTTTTTTTAGCACGATTTGTTTACATCACTTTTTAGGGACAGCCAAGGTTTAAAATCGCATAACTTTGTCAAAAATGCATTAATTTCAATTCGGAAAGCGTTTCTGTGTTAGTTGCTTCGCGCTTAACAAATCTGCATACTAAATTTAACTTTTTAGGGGATAATTTTTTTTTTAGATTTTTGCGATGCAACCCCTTGAATTTTTTTCAAAAAATTGAAAATGTCTGTTTTGCTACCTGAAGTGGCCAAAACGATTCGTCTGTTAATGCTGATCAAGAATATATATGTTTATAGGGTCGGAAATGGCTCCTTCACTGTTAAAAATTATATTTTCCTCCGCAAGATTCCTGAAATTGCCATTTTTATTCGATAATTTTTTTTAGCACGATTTGTTTACATCACTTTTTTAGGGACAGCCAAGGTTTAAAAATCGCATAACTTTGTCAAAAATGCATTAATTTCAATTCGGAAAGCGTTTCTGTGTTAGTTGCTTCGCGCTTAACAAATCTGCATACTAAATTTAACTTTTTAGGGGATAATTTTTTTTTTAGATTTTTGCGATGCAACCCCTTGAATTTTTTTCAAAAAATTGAAAATGTCTGTTTTGCTACCTGAAGTGGCCAAAACGATTCGTCTGTTAATGCTGATCAAGAATATATATGTTTATAGGGTCGGAAATGGCTCCTTCACTGTTAAAAATTATATTTTCCTCCGCAAGATTCCTGAAATTGCCATTTTTATTCGATAATTTTTTTTAGCACGATTTGTTTACATCACTTTTTAGGGACAGCCAAGGTTTAAAATCGCATAACTTTGTCAAAAATGCATTAATTTCAATTCGGAAAGCGTTTCTGTGTTAGTTGCTTCGCGCTTAACAAATCTGCATACTAAATTTAACTTTTAGGGGATAATTTTTTTTTTAGATTTTTGCGATGCAACCCCTTGAATTTTTTCAAAAAATTGAAAATGTCTGTTTTGCTACCTGAAGTGGCCAAAACGATTCGTCTGTTAATGCTGATCAAGAATATATATGATTTATAGGGTCGGAAATGGCTCCTTCACTGTTAAAATTATATTTTCCTCCGCAAGATTCCTGAAATTGCCATTTTTATTCGATAATTTTTTTTAGCACGATTTGTTTACATCACTTTTTAGGGACAGCCAAGGTTTAAAAATCGCATAACTTTGTCAAAAATGCATTAATTTCAATTCGGAAAGCGTTTCTGTGTTAGTTGCTTCGCGCTTAACAAATCTGCATACTAAATTTAACTTTTTAGGGGATAATTTTTTTTTAGATTTTTGCGATGCAACCCCTTGAATTTTTTTCAAAAAATTGAAAATGTCTGTTTTGCTACCTGAAGTGGCCAAAACGATTCGTCTGTTAATGCTGATCAAGAATATATATGTTTATAGGGTCGGAAATGGCTCCTTCACTGTTAAAAATTATATTTTCCTCCGCAAGATTCCTGAAATTGCCATTTTTATTCGATAATTTTTTTTAGCACGATTTGTTTACATCACTTTTTAGGGACAGCCAAGGTTTAAAAATCGCATAACTTTGTCAAAAATGCATTAATTTCAATTCGGAAAGCGTTTCTGTGTTAGTTGCTTCGCGCTTAACAAATCTGCATACTAAATTTAACTTTTTAGGGGATAATTTTTTTTTTAGATTTTTGCGATGCAACCCCTTGAATTTTTTCAAAAAATTGAAAATGTCTGTTTTGCTACCTGAAGTGGCCAAAACGATTCGTCTGTTAATGCTGATCAAGAATATATATGTTTATAGGGTCGGAAATGGCTCCTTCACTGTTAAAAATTATATTTTCCTCCGCAAGATTCCTGAAATTGCCATTTTTATTCGATAATTTTTTTTAGCACGATTTGTTTACATCACTTTTTAGGGACAGCCAAGGTTTAAAATCGCATAACTTTGTCAAAAATGCATTAATTTCAATTCGGAAAGCGTTTCTGTGTTAGTTGCTTCGCGCTTAACAAATCTGCATACTAAATTTAACTTTTTAGGGGATAATTTTTTTTTTAGATTTTTGCGATGCAACCCCTTGAATTTTTTTCAAAAAATTGAAAATGTCTGTTTTGCTACCTGAAGTGGCCAAACGATTCGTCTGTTAATGCTGATCAAGAATATATATGTTTATAGGGTCGGAAATGGCTCCTTCACTGTTAAAATTATATTTTCCTCCGCAAGATTCCTGAAATTGCCATTTTTATTCGATAATTTTTTTTTAGCACGATTTGTTTACATCACTTTTTAGGGACAGCCAAGGTTTAAAAATCGCATAACTTTGTCAAAATGCATTAATTTCAATTCGGAAAGCGTTTCTGTGTTAGTTGCTTCGCGCTTAACAAATCTGCATACTAAATTTAACTTTTTAGGGGATAATTTTTTTTTTAGATTTTTGCGATGCAACCCCTTGAATTTTTTCAAAAATTGAAAATGTCTGTTTTGCTACCTGAAGTGGCCAAAACGATTCGTCTGTTAATGCTGATCAAGAATATATATGTTTATAGGGTCGGAAATGGCTCCTTCACTGTTAAAATTATATTTTCCTCCGCAAGATTCCTGAAATTGCCATTTTATTCGATAATTTTTTTTAGCACGATTTGTTTACATCACTTTTTAGGGACAGCCAAGGTTTAAAATCGCATAACTTTGTCAAAAATGCATTAATTTCAATTCGGAAAGCGTTTCTGTGTTAGTTGCTTCGCGCTTAACAAATCTGCATACTAAATTTAACTTTTTAGGGGATAATTTTTTTTTTAGATTTTTGCGATGCAACCCTTGAATTTTTTTCAAAAATTGAAAATGTCTGTTTTGCTACCTGAAGTGGCCAAAACGATTCGTCTGTTAATGCTGATCAAGAATATATATGATTTATAGGGTCGGAAATGGCTCCTTCACTGTTAAAATTATATTTTCCTCCGCAAGATTCCTGAAATTGCCATTTTTATTCGATAATTTTTTTTAGCACGATTTGTTTACATCACTTTTTAGGGACAGCCAAGGTTTAAAAATCGCATAACTTTGTCAAAATGCATTAATTTCAATTCGGAAAGCGTTTCTGTGTTAGTTGCTTCGCGCTTAACAAATCTGCATACTAAATTTAACTTTTTAGGGGATAATTTTTTTTTTAGATTTTGCGATGCAACCCCTTGAATTTTTTCAAAAATTGAAATGTCTGTTTTGCTACCTGAAGTGGCCAAAACGATTCGTCTGTTAATGCTGATCAAGAATATATATGTTTATAGGGTCGGAAATGGCTCCTTCACTGTTAAAAATTATATTTTCCTCCGCAAGATTCCTGAAATTGCCATTTTTATTCGATAATTTTTTTTAGCACGATTTGTTTACATCACTTTTTAGGGACAGCCAAGGTTTAAAAATCGCATAACTTTGTCAAAAATGCATTAATTTCAATTCGGAAAGCGTTTCTGTGTTAGTTGCTTCGCGCTTAACAAATCTGCATACTAAATTTAACTTTTTAGGGGATAATTTTTTTTTTAGATTTTTGCGATGCAACCCCTTGAATTTTTTTCAAAAATTGAAAATGTCTGTTTTGCTACCTGAAGTGGCCAAAACGATTCGTCTGTTAATGCTGATCAAGAATATATATGTTTATAGGGTCGGAAATGGCTCCTTCACTGTTAAAATTATATTTTCCTCCGCAAGATTCCTGAAATTGCCATTTTTATTCGATAATTTTTTTTTAGCACGATTTGTTTACATCACTTTTTAGGGACAGCCAAGGTTTAAAAATCGCATAACTTTGTCAAAAATGCATTAATTTCAATTCGGAAAGCGTTTCTGTGTTAGTTGCTTCGCGCTTAACAAATCTGCATACTAAATTTAACTTTTTAGGGGATAATTTTTTTTTTAGATTTTTGCGATGCAACCCCTTGAATTTTTTCAAAAATTGAAAATGTCTGTTTTGCTACCTGAAGTGGCCAAAACGATTCGTCTGTTAATGCTGATCAAGAATATATATGTTTATAGGGTCGGAAATGGCTCCTTCACTGTTAAAATTATATTTTCCTCCGCAAGATTCCTGAAATTGCCATTTTTATTCGATAATTTTTTTTTAGCACGATTTGTTTACATCACTTTTTTAGGGACAGCCAAGGTTTAAAAATCGCATAACTTTGTCAAAAATGCATTAATTTCAATTCGGAAAGCGTTTCTGTGTTAGTTGCTTCGCGCTTAACAAATCTGCATACTAAATTTAACTTTTTAGGGGATAATTTTTTTTTTAGATTTTTGCGATGCAACCCCTTGAATTTTTTTCAAAAAATTGAAAATGTCTGTTTTGCTACCTGAAGTGGCCAAAACGATTCGTCTGTTAATGCTGATCAAGAATATATATGATTTATAGGGTCGGAAATGGCTCCTTCACTGTTAAAAATTATATTTTCCTCCGCAAGATTCCTGAAATTGCCATTTTTATTCGATAATTTTTTTTAGCACGATTTGTTTACATCACTTTTTTAGGGACAGCCAAGGTTTAAAAATCGCATAACTTTGTCAAAATGCATTAATTTCAATTCGGAAAGCGTTTCTGTGTTAGTTGCTTCGCGCTTAACAAATCTGCATACTAAATTTAACTTTTAGGGGATAATTTTTTTTTTAGATTTTTGCGATGCAACCCCTTGAATTTTTTCAAAAATTGAAAATGTCTGTTTTGCTACCTGAAGTGGCCAAACGATTCGTCTGTTAATGCTGATCAAGAATATATATGTTTATAGGGTCGGAAATGGCTCCTTCACTGTTAAAAATTATATTTCCTCCGCAAGATTCCTGAAATTGCCATTTTTATTCGATAATTTTTTTTAGCACGATTTGTTTACATCACTTTTTAGGGACAGCCAAGGTTTAAAAATCGCATAACTTTGTCAAAAATGCATTAATTTCAATTCGGAAAGCGTTTCTGTGTTAGTTGCTTCGCGCTTAACAAATCTGCATACTAAATTTAACTTTTTAGGGGATAATTTTTTTTTTAGATTTTTGCGATGCAACCCCTTGAATTTTTTTCAAAAATTGAAAATGTCTGTTTTGCTACCTGAAGTGGCCAAAACGATTCGTCTGTTAATGCTGATCAAGAATATATATGTTTATAGGGTCGGAAATGGCTCCTTCACTGTTAAAAATTATATTTTCCTCCGCAAGATTCCTGAAATTGCCATTTTTATTCGATAATTTTTTTTTAGCACGATTTGTTTACATCACTTTTTTAGGGACAGCCAAGGTTTAAAAATCGCATAACTTTGTCAAAAATGCATTAATTTCAATTCGGAAAGCGTTTCTGTGTTAGTTGCTTCGCGCTTAACAAATCTGCATACTAAATTTAACTTTTTAGGGGATAATTTTTTTTTTAGATTTTTGCGATGCAACCCCTTGAATTTTTTTCAAAAATTGAAAATGTCTGTTTTGCTACCTGAAGTGGCCAAAACGATTCGTCTGTTAATGCTGATCAAGAATATATATGTTTATAGGGTCGGAAATGGCTCCTTCACTGTTAAAAATTATATTTTCCTCCGCAAGATTCCTGAAATTGCCATTTTTATTCGATAATTTTTTTTAGCACGATTTGTTTACATCACTTTTTAGGGACAGCCAAGGTTTAAAAATCGCATAACTTTGTCAAAAATGCATTAATTTCAATTCGGAAAGCGTTTCTGTGTTAGTTGCTTCGCGCTTAACAAATCTGCATACTAAATTTAACTTTTTAGGGGATAATTTTTTTTTTAGATTTTTGCGATGCAACCCCTTGAATTTTTTTCAAAAAATTGAAAATGTCTGTTTTGCTACCTGAAGTGGCCAAAACGATTCGTCTGTTAATGCTGATCAAGAATATATATGTTTATAGGGTCGGAAATGGCTCCTTCACTGTTAAAAATTATATTTTCCTCCGCAAGATTCCTGAAATTGCCATTTTTATTCGATAATTTTTTTTTAGCACGATTTGTTTACATCACTTTTTTAGGGACAGCCAAGGTTTAAAAATCGCATAACTTTGTCAAAAATGCATTAATTTCAATTCGGAAAGCGTTTCTGTGTTAGTTGCTTCGCGCTTAACAAATCTGCATACTAAATTTAACTTTTTAGGGGATAATTTTTTTTTTAGATTTTTGCGATGCAACCCCTTGAATTTTTTTCAAAAAATTGAAAATGTCTGTTTTGCTACCTGAAGTGGCCAAAACGATTCGTCTGTTAATGCTGATCAAGAATATATATGTTTATAGGGTCGGAAATGGCTCCTTCACTGTTAAAAATTATATTTTCCTCCGCAAGATTCCTGAAATTGCCATTTTTATTCGATAATTTTTTTTTAGCACGATTTGTTTACATCACTTTTTTAGGGACAGCCAAGGTTTAAAAATCGCATAACTTTGTCAAAAATGCATTAATTTCAATTCGGAAAGCGTTTCTGTGTTAGTTGCTTCGCGCTTAACAAATCTGCATACTAAATTTAACTTTTTAGGGGATAATTTTTTTTTTAGATTTTTGCGATGCAACCCCTTGAATTTTTTTCAAAAAATTGAAAATGTCTGTTTTGCTACCTGAAGTGGCCAAAACGATTCGTCTGTTAATGCTGATCAAGAATATATATGTTTATAGGGTCGGAAATGGCTCCTTCACTGTTAAAAATTATATTTTCCTCCGCAAGATTCCTGAAATTGCCATTTTTATTCGATAATTTTTTTTTAGCACGATTTGTTTACATCACTTTTTTAGGGACAGCCAAGGTTTAAAAATCGCATAACTTTGTCAAAAATGCATTAATTTCAATTCGGAAAGCGTTTCTGTGTTAGTTGCTTCGCGCTTAACAAATCTGCATACTAAATTTAACTTTTTAGGGGATAATTTTTTTTTTAGATTTTTGCGATGCAACCCCTTGAATTTTTTTCAAAAAATTGAAAATGTCTGTTTTGCTACCTGAAGTGGCCAAAACGATTCGTCTGTTAATGCTGATCAAGAATATATATGTTTATAGGGTCGGAAATGGCTCCTTCACTGTTAAAAATTATATTTTCCTCCGCAAGATTCCTGAAATTGCCATTTTTATTCGATAATTTTTTTTTAGCACGATTTGTTTACATCACTTTTTAGGGACAGCCAAGGTTTAAAAATCGCATAACTTTGTCAAAAATGCATTAATTTCAATTCGGAAAGCGTTTCTGTGTTAGTTGCTTCGCGCTTAACAAATCTGCATACTAAATTTAACTTTTTAGGGGATAATTTTTTTTTTAGATTTTTGCGATGCAACCCCTTGAATTTTTTTCAAAAAATTGAAAATGTCTGTTTTGCTACCTGAAGTGGCCAAAACGATTCGTCTGTTAATGCTGATCAAGAATATATATGTTTATAGGGTCGGAAATGGCTCCTTCACTGTTAAAAATTATATTTTCCTCCGCAAGATTCCTGAAATTGCCATTTTTATTCGATAATTTTTTTTTAGCACGATTTGTTTACATCACTTTTTTAGGGACAGCCAAGGTTTAAAAATCGCATAACTTTGTCAAAAATGCATTAATTTCAATTCGGAAAGCGTTTCTGTGTTAGTTGCTTCGCGCTTAACAAATCTGCATACTAAATTTAACTTTTTAGGGGATAATTTTTTTTTTTAGATTTTTGCGATGCAACCCCTTGAATTTTTTTCAAAAAATTGAAAATGTCTGTTTTGCTACCTGAAGTGGCCAAAACGATTCGTCTGTTAATGCTGATCAAGAATATATATGTTTATAGGGTCGGAAATGGCTCCTTCACTGTTAAAAATTATATTTTCCTCCGCAAGATTCCTGAAATTGCCATTTTTATTCGATAATTTTTTTTAGCACGATTTGTTTACATCACTTTTTTAGGGACAGCCAAGGTTTAAAAATCGCATAACTTTGTCAAAAATGCATTAATTTCAATTCGGAAAGCGTTTCTGTGTTAGTTGCTTCGCGCTTAACAAATCTGCATACTAAATTTAACTTTTTAGGGGATAATTTTTTTTTTAGATTTTTGCGATGCAACCCCTTGAATTTTTTTCAAAAAATTGAAAATGTCTGTTTTGCTACCTGAAGTGGCCAAAACGATTCGTCTGTTAATGCTGATCAAGAATATATATGTTTATAGGGTCGGAAATGGCTCCTTCACTGTTAAAAATTATATTTTCCTCCGCAAGATTCCTGAAATTGCCATTTTTATTCGATAATTTTTTTTAGCACGATTTGTTTACATCACTTTTTTAGGGACAGCCAAGGTTTAAAAATCGCATAACTTTGTCAAAAATGCATTAATTTCAATTCGGAAAGCGTTTCTGTGTTAGTTGCTTCGCGCTTAACAAATCTGCATACTAAATTTAACTTTTTAGGGGATAATTTTTTTTTTAGATTTTTGCGATGCAACCCCTTGAATTTTTTTCAAAAAATTGAAAATGTCTGTTTTGCTACCTGAAGTGGCCAAAACGATTCGTCTGTTAATGCTGATCAAGAATATATATGTTTATAGGGTCGGAAATGGCTCCTTCACTGTTAAAAATTATATTTTCCTCCGCAAGATTCCTGAAATTGCCATTTTTATTCGATAATTTTTTTTTAGCACGATTTGTTTACATCACTTTTTAGGGACAGCCAAGGTTTAAAAATCGCATAACTTTGTCAAAAATGCATTAATTTCAATTCGGAAAGCGTTTCTGTGTTAGTTGCTTCGCGCTTAACAAATCTGCATACTAAATTTAACTTTTTAGGGGATAATTTTTTTTTTAGATTTTTGCGATGCAACCCCTTGAATTTTTTTCAAAAATTGAAAATGTCTGTTTTGCTACCTGAAGTGGCCAAAACGATTCGTCTGTTAATGCTGATCAAGAATATATATGATTTATAGGGTCGGAAATGGCTCCTTCACTGTTAAAAATTATATTTTCCTCCGCAAGATTCCTGAAATTGCCATTTTTATTCGATAATTTTTTTTTAGCACGATTTGTTTACATCACTTTTTTAGGGACAGCCAAGGTTTAAAAATCGCATAACTTTGTCAAAAATGCATTAATTTCAATTCGGAAAGCGTTTCTGTGTTAGTTGCTTCGCGCTTAACAAATCTGCATACTAAATTTAACTTTTTAGGGGATAATTTTTTTTTTAGATTTTTGCGATGCAACCCCTTGAATTTTTTTCAAAAAATTGAAAATGTCTGTTTTGCTACCTGAAGTGGCCAAAACGATTCGTCTGTTAATGCTGATCAAGAATATATATGTTTATAGGGTCGGAAATGGCTCCTTCACTGTTAAAAATTATATTTTCCTCCGCAAGATTCCTGAAATTGCCATTTTTATTCGATAATTTTTTTTTAGCACGATTTGTTTACATCACTTTTTTAGGGACAGCCAAGGTTTAAAAATCGCATAACTTTGTCAAAAATGCATTAATTTCAATTCGGAAAGCGTTTCTGTGTTAGTTGCTTCGCGCTTAACAAATCTGCATACTAAATTTAACTTTTTAGGGGATAATTTTTTTTTTTAGATTTTTGCGATGCAACCCCTTGAATTTTTTTCAAAAAATTGAAAATGTCTGTTTTGCTACCTGAAGTGGCCAAAACGATTCGTCTGTTAATGCTGATCAAGAATATATATGTTTATAGGGTCGGAAATGGCTCCTTCACTGTTAAAAATTATATTTTCCTCCGCAAGATTCCTGAAATTGCCATTTTTATTCGATAATTTTTTTTAGCACGATTTGTTTACATCACTTTTTTAGGGACAGCCAAGGTTTAAAAATCGCATAACTTTGTCAAAAATGCATTAATTTCAATTCGGAAAGCGTTTCTGTGTTAGTTGCTTCGCGCTTAACAAATCTGCATACTAAATTTAACTTTTTAGGGGATAATTTTTTTTTTAGATTTTTGCGATGCAACCCCTTGAATTTTTTTCAAAAAATTGAAAATGTCTGTTTTGCTACCTGAAGTGGCCAAAACGATTCGTCTGTTAATGCTGATCAAGAATATATATGTTTATAGGGTCGGAAATGGCTCCTTCACTGTTAAAAATTATATTTTCCTCCGCAAGATTCCTGAAATTGCCATTTTTATTCGATAATTTTTTTTTAGCACGATTTGTTTACATCACTTTTTAGGGACAGCCAAGGTTTAAAAATCGCATAACTTTGTCAAAAATGCATTAATTTCAATTCGGAAAGCGTTTCTGTGTTAGTTGCTTCGCGCTTAACAAATCTGCATACTAAATTTAACTTTTTAGGGGATAATTTTTTTTTTAGATTTTTGCGATGCAACCCCTTGAATTTTTTTCAAAAATTGAAAATGTCTGTTTTGCTACCTGAAGTGGCCAAAACGATTCGTCTGTTAATGCTGATCAAGAATATATATGGTTTATAGGGTCGGAAATGGCTCCTTCACTGTTAAAAATTATATTTTCCTCCGCAAGATTCCTGAAATTGCCATTTTTATTCGATAATTTTTTTTTAGCACGATTTGTTTACATCACTTTTTAGGGACAGCCAAGGTTTAAAAATCGCATAACTTTGTCAAAAATGCATTAATTTCAATTCGGAAAGCGTTTCTGTGTTAGTTGCTTCGCGCTTAACAAATCTGCATACTAAATTTAACTTTTTAGGGGATAATTTTTTTTTTAGATTTTTGCGATGCAACCCCTTGAATTTTTTTCAAAAAATTGAAAATGTCTGTTTTGCTACCTGAAGTGGCCAAAACGATTCGTCTGTTAATGCTGATCAAGAATATATATGTTTATAGGGTCGGAAATGGCTCCTTCACTGTTAAAAATTATATTTTCCTCCGCAAGATTCCTGAAATTGCCATTTTTATTCGATAATTTTTTTTTAGCACGATTTGTTTACATCACTTTTTTAGGGACAGCCAAGGTTTAAAAATCGCATAACTTTGTCAAAAATGCATTAATTTCAATTCGGAAAGCGTTTCTGTGTTAGTTGCTTCGCGCTTAACAAATCTGCATACTAAATTTAACTTTTTAGGGGATAATTTTTTTTTTAGATTTTTGCGATGCAACCCCTTGAATTTTTTTCAAAAAATTGAAAATGTCTGTTTTGCTACCTGAAGTGGCCAAAACGATTCGTCTGTTAATGCTGATCAAGAATATATATGTTTATAGGGTCGGAAATGGCTCCTTCACTGTTAAAAATTATATTTTCCTCCGCAAGATTCCTGAAATTGCCATTTTTATTCGATAATTTTTTTTTAGCACGATTTGTTTACATCACTTTTTTAGGGACAGCCAAGGTTTAAAAATCGCATAACTTTGTCAAAAATGCATTAATTTCAATTCGGAAAGCGTTTCTGTGTTAGTTGCTTCGCGCTTAACAAATCTGCATACTAAATTTAACTTTTTAGGGGATAATTTTTTTTTTAGATTTTTGCGATGCAACCCCTTGAATTTTTTTCAAAAAATTGAAAATGTCTGTTTTGCTACCTGAAGTGGCCAAAACGATTCGTCTGTTAATGCTGATCAAGAATATATATGTTTATAGGGTCGGAAATGGCTCCTTCACTGTTAAAAATTATATTTTCCTCCGCAAGATTCCTGAAATTGCCATTTTTATTCGATAATTTTTTTTTAGCACGATTTGTTTACATCACTTTTTAGGGACAGCCAAGGTTTAAAAATCGCATAACTTTGTCAAAAATGCATTAATTTCAATTCGGAAAGCGTTTCTGTGTTAGTTGCTTCGCGCTTAACAAATCTGCATACTAAATTTAACTTTTTAGGGGATAATTTTTTTTTTAGATTTTTGCGATGCAACCCCTTGAATTTTTTTCAAAAAATTGAAAATGTCTGTTTTGCTACCTGAAGTGGCCAAAACGATTCGTCTGTTAATGCTGATCAAGAATATATATGATTTATAGGGTCGGAAATGGCTCCTTCACTGTTAAAAATTATATTTTCCTCCGCAAGATTCCTGAAATTGCCATTTTTATTCGATAATTTTTTTTTAGCACGATTTGTTTACATCACTTTTTTAGGGACAGCCAAGGTTTAAAAATCGCATAACTTTGTCAAAAATGCATTAATTTCAATTCGGAAAGCGTTTCTGTGTTAGTTGCTTCGCGCTTAACAAATCTGCATACTAAATTTAACTTTTTAGGGGATAATTTTTTTTTTAGATTTTTGCGATGCAACCCCTTGAATTTTTTTCAAAAAATTGAAAATGTCTGTTTTGCTACCTGAAGTGGCCAAAACGATTCGTCTGTTAATGCTGATCAAGAATATATATGTTTATAGGGTCGGAAATGGCTCCTTCACTGTTAAAAATTATATTTTCCTCCGCAAGATTCCTGAAATTGCCATTTTTATTCGATAATTTTTTTTTAGCACGATTTGTTTACATCACTTTTTTAGGGACAGCCAAGGTTTAAAAATCGCATAACTTTGTCAAAAATGCATTAATTTCAATTCGGAAAGCGTTTCTGTGTTAGTTGCTTCGCGCTTAACAAATCTGCATACTAAATTTAACTTTTTAGGGGATAATTTTTTTTTTAGATTTTTGCGATGCAACCCCTTGAATTTTTTTCAAAAAATTGAAAATGTCTGTTTTGCTACCTGAAGTGGCCAAAACGATTCGTCTGTTAATGCTGATCAAGAATATATATGTTTATAGGGTCGGAAATGGCTCCTTCACTGTTAAAAATTATATTTTCCTCCGCAAGATTCCTGAAATTGCCATTTTTATTCGATAATTTTTTTTTAGCACGATTTGTTTACATCACTTTTTTAGGGACAGCCAAGGTTTAAAAATCGCATAACTTTGTCAAAAATGCATTAATTTCAATTCGGAAAGCGTTTCTGTGTTAGTTGCTTCGCGCTTAACAAATCTGCATACTAAATTTAACTTTTTAGGGGATAATTTTTTTTTTAGATTTTTGCGATGCAACCCCTTGAATTTTTTTCAAAAAATTGAAAATGTCTGTTTTGCTACCTGAAGTGGCCAAAACGATTCGTCTGTTAATGCTGATCAAGAATATATATGTTTATAGGGTCGGAAATGGCTCCTTCACTGTTAAAAATTATATTTTCCTCCGCAAGATTCCTGAAATTGCCATTTTTATTCGATAATTTTTTTTTAGCACGATTTGTTTACATCACTTTTTTAGGGACAGCCAAGGTTTAAAATCGCATAACTTTGTCAAAAATGCATTAATTTCAATTCGGAAAGCGTTTCTGTGTTAGTTGCTTCGCGCTTAACAAATCTGCATACTAAATTTAACTTTTTAGGGGATAATTTTTTTTTTTAGATTTTTGCGATGCAACCCCTTGAATTTTTTTCAAAAAATTGAAAATGTCTGTTTTGCTACCTGAAGTGGCCAAAACGATTCGTCTGTTAATGCTGATCAAGAATATATATGTTTATAGGGTCGGAAATGGCTCCTTCACTGTTAAAAATTATATTTTCCTCCGCAAGATTCCTGAAATTGCCATTTTTATTCGATAATTTTTTTTTAGCACGATTTGTTTACATCACTTTTTTAGGGACAGCCAAGGTTTAAAAATCGCATAACTTTGTCAAAAATGCATTAATTTCAATTCGGAAAGCGTTTCTGTGTTAGTTGCTTCGCGCTTAACAAATCTGCATACTAAATTTAACTTTTTAGGGGATAATTTTTTTTTTAGATTTTTGCGATGCAACCCCTTGAATTTTTTTCAAAAAATTGAAAATGTCTGTTTTGCTACCTGAAGTGGCCAAAACGATTCGTCTGTTAATGCTGATCAAGAATATATATGTTTATAGGGTCGGAAATGGCTCCTTCACTGTTAAAAATTATATTTTCCTCCGCAAGATTCCTGAAATTGCCATTTTTATTCGATAATTTTTTTTTAGCACGATTTGTTTACATCACTTTTTTAGGGACAGCCAAGGTTTAAAAATCGCATAACTTTGTCAAAAATGCATTAATTTCAATTCGGAAAGCGTTTCTGTGTTAGTTGCTTCGCGCTTAACAAATCTGCATACTAAATTTAACTTTTTAGGGGATAATTTTTTTTTTAGATTTTTGCGATGCAACCCCTTGAATTTTTTTCAAAAAATTGAAAATGTCTGTTTTGCTACCTGAAGTGGCCAAAACGATTCGTCTGTTAATGCTGATCAAGAATATATATGATTTATAGGGTCGGAAATGGCTCCTTCACTGTTAAAAATTATATTTTCCTCCGCAAGATTCCTGAAATTGCCATTTTTATTCGATAATTTTTTTTTAGCACGATTTGTTTACATCACTTTTTTAGGGACAGCCAAGGTTTAAAAATCGCATAACTTTGTCAAAAATGCATTAATTTCAATTCGGAAAGCGTTTCTGTGTTAGTTGCTTCGCGCTTAACAAATCTGCATACTAAATTTAACTTTTTAGGGGATAATTTTTTTTTTAGATTTTTGCGATGCAACCCCTTGAATTTTTTTCAAAAAATTGAAAATGTCTGTTTTGCTACCTGAAGTGGCCAAAACGATTCGTCTGTTAATGCTGATCAAGAATATATATGGTTTATAGGGTCGGAAATGGCTCCTTCACTGTTAAAAATTATATTTTCCTCCGCAAGATTCCTGAAATTGCCATTTTTATTCGATAATTTTTTTTTAGCACGATTTGTTTACATCACTTTTTTAGGGACAGCCAAGGTTTAAAAATCGCATAACTTTGTCAAAAATGCATTAATTTCAATTCGGAAAGCGTTTCTGTGTTAGTTGCTTCGCGCTTAACAAATCTGCATACTAAATTTAACTTTTTAGGGGATAATTTTTTTTTTTAGATTTTTGCGATGCAACCCCTTGAATTTTTTTCAAAAAATTGAAAATGTCTGTTTTGCTACCTGAAGTGGCCAAAACGATTCGTCTGTTAATGCTGATCAAGAATATATATGTTTATAGGGTCGGAAATGGCTCCTTCACTGTTAAAAATTATATTTTCCTCCGCAAGATTCCTGAAATTGCCATTTTTATTCGATAATTTTTTTTTAGCACGATTTGTTTACATCACTTTTTTAGGGACAGCCAAGGTTTAAAAATCGCATAACTTTGTCAAAAATGCATTAATTTCAATTCGGAAAGCGTTTCTGTGTTAGTTGCTTCGCGCTTAACAAATCTGCATACTAAATTTAACTTTTTAGGGGATAATTTTTTTTTTAGATTTTTGCGATGCAACCCCTTGAATTTTTTTCAAAAAATTGAAAATGTCTGTTTTGCTACCTGAAGTGGCCAAAACGATTCGTCTGTTAATGCTGATCAAGAATATATATGATTTATAGGGTCGGAAATGGCTCCTTCACTGTTAAAAATTATATTTTCCTCCGCAAGATTCCTGAAATTGCCATTTTTATTCGATAATTTTTTTTAGCACGATTTGTTTACATCACTTTTTTAGGGACAGCCAAGGTTTAAAAATCGCATAACTTTGTCAAAAATGCATTAATTTCAATTCGGAAAGCGTTTCTGTGTTAGTTGCTTCGCGCTTAACAAATCTGCATACTAAATTTAACTTTTTAGGGGATAATTTTTTTTTTTAGATTTTTGCGATGCAACCCCTTGAATTTTTTTCAAAAAATTGAAAATGTCTGTTTTGCTACCTGAAGTGGCCAAAACGATTCGTCTGTTAATGCTGATCAAGAATATATATGTTTATAGGGTCGGAAATGGCTCCTTCACTGTTAAAAATTATATTTTCCTCCGCAAGATTCCTGAAATTGCCATTTTTATTCGATAATTTTTTTTTAGCACGATTTGTTTACATCACTTTTTTAGGGACAGCCAAGGTTTAAAAATCGCATAACTTTGTCAAAAATGCATTAATTTCAATTCGGAAAGCGTTTCTGTGTTAGTTGCTTCGCGCTTAACAAATCTGCATACTAAATTTAACTTTTTAGGGGATAATTTTTTTTTTAGATTTTTGCGATGCAACCCCTTGAATTTTTTTCAAAAAATTGAAAATGTCTGTTTTGCTACCTGAAGTGGCCAAAACGATTCGTCTGTTAATGCTGATCAAGAATATATATGTTTATAGGGTCGGAAATGGCTCCTTCACTGTTAAAAATTATATTTTCCTCCGCAAGATTCCTGAAATTGCCATTTTTATTCGATAATTTTTTTTTAGCACGATTTGTTTACATCACTTTTTTAGGGACAGCCAAGGTTTAAAAATCGCATAACTTTGTCAAAAATGCATTAATTTCAATTCGGAAAGCGTTTCTGTGTTAGTTGCTTCGCGCTTAACAAATCTGCATACTAAATTTAACTTTTTAGGGGATAATTTTTTTTTTAGATTTTTGCGATGCAACCCCTTGAATTTTTTTCAAAAAATTGAAAATGTCTGTTTTGCTACCTGAAGTGGCCAAAACGATTCGTCTGTTAATGCTGATCAAGAATATATATGATTTATAGGGTCGGAAATGGCTCCTTCACTGTTAAAAATTATATTTTCCTCCGCAAGATTCCTGAAATTGCCATTTTTATTCGATAATTTTTTTTTAGCACGATTTGTTTACATCACTTTTTTAGGGACAGCCAAGGTTTAAAAATCGCATAACTTTGTCAAAAATGCATTAATTTCAATTCGGAAAGCGTTTCTGTGTTAGTTGCTTCGCGCTTAACAAATCTGCATACTAAATTTAACTTTTTAGGGGATAATTTTTTTTTTAGATTTTTGCGATGCAACCCCTTGAATTTTTTTCAAAAAATTGAAAATGTCTGTTTTGCTACCTGAAGTGGCCAAAACGATTCGTCTGTTAATGCTGATCAAGAATATATATGTTTATAGGGTCGGAAATGGCTCCTTCACTGTTAAAAATTATATTTTCCTCCGCAAGATTCCTGAAATTGCCATTTTTATTCGATAATTTTTTTTTAGCACGATTTGTTTACATCACTTTTTTAGGGACAGCCAAGGTTTAAAAATCGCATAACTTTGTCAAAAATGCATTAATTTCAATTCGGAAAGCGTTTCTGTGTTAGTTGCTTCGCGCTTAACAAATCTGCATACTAAATTTAACTTTTTAGGGGATAATTTTTTTTTTAGATTTTTGCGATGCAACCCCTTGAATTTTTTTCAAAAAATTGAAAATGTCTGTTTTGCTACCTGAAGTGGCCAAAACGATTCGTCTGTTAATGCTGATCAAGAATATATATGATTTATAGGGTCGGAAATGGCTCCTTCACTGTTAAAAATTATATTTTCCTCCGCAAGATTCCTGAAATTGCCATTTTTATTCGATAATTTTTTTTAGCACGATTTGTTTACATCACTTTTTTAGGGACAGCCAAGGTTTAAAAATCGCATAACTTTGTCAAAAATGCATTAATTTCAATTCGGAAAGCGTTTCTGTGTTAGTTGCTTCGCGCTTAACAAATCTGCATACTAAATTTAACTTTTTAGGGGATAATTTTTTTTTTAGATTTTTGCGATGCAACCCCTTGAATTTTTTTCAAAAAATTGAAAATGTCTGTTTTGCTACCTGAAGTGGCCAAAACGATTCGTCTGTTAATGCTGATCAAGAATATATATGATTTATAGGGTCGGAAATGGCTCCTTCACTGTTAAAAATTATATTTTCCTCCGCAAGATTCCTGAAATTGCCATTTTTATTCGATAATTTTTTTTTAGCACGATTTGTTTACATCACTTTTTTAGGGACAGCCAAGGTTTAAAAATCGCATAACTTTGTCAAAAATGCATTAATTTCAATTCGGAAAGCGTTTCTGTGTTAGTTGCTTCGCGCTTAACAAATCTGCATACTAAATTTAACTTTTTAGGGGATAATTTTTTTTTTAGATTTTTGCGATGCAACCCCTTGAATTTTTTTCAAAAAATTGAAAATGTCTGTTTTGCTACCTGAAGTGGCCAAAACGATTCGTCTGTTAATGCTGATCAAGAATATATATGATTTATAGGGTCGGAAATGGCTCCTTCACTGTTAAAAATTATATTTTCCTCCGCAAGATTCCTGAAATTGCCATTTTTATTCGATAATTTTTTTTTAGCACGATTTGTTTACATCACTTTTTAGGGACAGCCAAGGTTTAAAAATCGCATAACTTTGTCAAAAATGCATTAATTTCAATTCGGAAAGCGTTTCTGTGTTAGTTGCTTCGCGCTTAACAAATCTGCATACTAAATTTAACTTTTTAGGGGATAATTTTTTTTTTTAGATTTTTGCGATGCAACCCCTTGAATTTTTTTCAAAAAATTGAAAATGTCTGTTTTGCTACCTGAAGTGGCCAAAACGATTCGTCTGTTAATGCTGATCAAGAATATATATGTTTATAGGGTCGGAAATGGCTCCTTCACTGTTAAAAATTATATTTTCCTCCGCAAGATTCCTGAAATTGCCATTTTTATTCGATAATTTTTTTTTAGCACGATTTGTTTACATCACTTTTTAGGGACAGCCAAGGTTTAAAAATCGCATAACTTTGTCAAAAATGCATTAATTTCAATTCGGAAAGCGTTTCTGTGTTAGTTGCTTCGCGCTTAACAAATCTGCATACTAAATTTAACTTTTTAGGGGATAATTTTTTTTTTAGATTTTTGCGATGCAACCCCTTGAATTTTTTTCAAAAAATTGAAAATGTCTGTTTTGCTACCTGAAGTGGCCAAAACGATTCGTCTGTTAATGCTGATCAAGAATATATATGATTTATAGGGTCGGAAATGGCTCCTTCACTGTTAAAAATTATATTTTCCTCCGCAAGATTCCTGAAATTGCCATTTTTATTCGATAATTTTTTTTTAGCACGATTTGTTTACATCACTTTTTTAGGGACAGCCAAGGTTTAAAAATCGCATAACTTTGTCAAAAATGCATTAATTTCAATTCGGAAAGCGTTTCTGTGTTAGTTGCTTCGCGCTTAACAAATCTGCATACTAAATTTAACTTTTTAGGGGATAATTTTTTTTTAGATTTTTGCGATGCAACCCCTTGAATTTTTTTCAAAAAATTGAAAATGTCTGTTTTGCTACCTGAAGTGGCCAAAACGATTCGTCTGTTAATGCTGATCAAGAATATATATGATTTATAGGGTCGGAAATGGCTCCTTCACTGTTAAAAATTATATTTTCCTCCGCAAGATTCCTGAAATTGCCATTTTTATTCGATAATTTTTTTTAGCACGATTTGTTTACATCACTTTTTAGGGACAGCCAAGGTTTAAAAATCGCATAACTTTGTCAAAAATGCATTAATTTCAATTCGGAAAGCGTTTCTGTGTTAGTTGCTTCGCGCTTAACAAATCTGCATACTAAATTTAACTTTTTAGGGGATAATTTTTTTTTTAGATTTTTGCGATGCAACCCCTTGAATTTTTTTCAAAAAATTGAAAATGTCTGTTTTGCTACCTGAAGTGGCCAAAACGATTCGTCTGTTAATGCTGATCAAGAATATATATGATTTATAGGGTCGGAAATGGCTCCTTCACTGTTAAAAATTATATTTTCCTCCGCAAGATTCCTGAAATTGCCATTTTTATTCGATAATTTTTTTTTAGCACGATTTGTTTACATCACTTTTTAGGGACAGCCAAGGTTTAAAAATCGCATAACTTTGTCAAAAATGCATTAATTTCAATTCGGAAAGCGTTTCTGTGTTAGTTGCTTCGCGCTTAACAAATCTGCATACTAAATTTAACTTTTTAGGGGATAATTTTTTTTTAATTTTTGCGATGCAACCCCTTGAATTTTTTTCAAAAAATTGAAAATGTCTGTTTTGCTACCTGAAGTGGCCAAAACGATTCGTCTGTTAATGCTGATCAAGAATATATATGATTTATAGGGTCGGAAATGGCTCCTTCACTGTTAAAAATTATATTTTCCTCCGCAAGATTCCTGAAATTGCCATTTTTATTCGATAATTTTTTTTTAGCACGATTTGTTTACATCACTTTTTAGGGACAGCCAAGGTTTAAAAATCGCATAACTTTGTCAAAAATGCATTAATTTCAATTCGGAAAGCGTTTCTGTGTTAGTTGCTTCGCGCTTAACAAATCTGCATACTAAATTTAACTTTTTAGGGATAATTTTTTTTTAGATTTTTGCGATGCAACCCCTTGAATTTTTTCAAAAAATTGAAAATGTCTGTTTGCTACCTGAAGTGGCCAAAACGATTCGTCTGTTAATGCTGATCAAGAATATATATGATTTATAGGGTCGGAAATGGCTCCTTCACTGTTAAAAATTATATTTTCCTCCGCAAGATTCCTGAAATTGCCATTTTTATTCGATAATTTTTTTTAGCACGATTTGTTTACATCACTTTTTAGGGACAGCCAAGGTTTAAAAATCGCATAACTTTGTCAAAAATGCATTAATTTCAATTCGGAAAGCGTTTCTGTGTTAGTTGCTTCGCGCTTAACAAATCTGCATACTAAATTTAACTTTTTAGGGGATAATTTTTTTTTTAGATTTTTGCGATGCAACCCCTTGAATTTTTTTCAAAAAATTGAAAATGTCTGTTTTGCTACCTGAAGTGGCCAAAACGATTCGTCTGTTAATGCTGATCAAGAATATATATGATTTATAGGGTCGGAAATGGCTCCTTCACTGTTAAAAATTATATTTTCCTCCGCAAGATTCCTGAAATTGCCATTTTTATTCGATAATTTTTTTTTAGCACGATTTGTTTACATCACTTTTTAGGGACAGCCAAGGTTTAAAAATCGCATAACTTTGTCAAAAATGCATTAATTTCAATTCGGAAAGCGTTTCTGTGTTAGTTGCTTCGCGCTTAACAAATCTGCATACTAAATTTAACTTTTTAGGGGATTAATTTTTTTTTAGATTTTTGCGATGCAACCCCTTGAATTTTTTTCAAAAAATTGAAAATGTCTGTTTTGCTACCTGAAGTGGCCAAAACGATTCGTCTGTTAATGCTGATCAAGAATATATATGATTTATAGGGTCGGAAATGGCTCCTTCACTGTTAAAAATTATATTTTCCTCCGCAAGATTCCTGAAATTGCCATTTTATTCGATAATTTTTTTTAGCACGATTTGTTTACATCACTTTTTAGGGACAGCCAAGGTTTAAAAATCGCATAACTTTGTCAAAAATGCATTAATTTCAATTCGGAAAGCGTTTCTGTGTTAGTTGCTTCGCGCTTAACAAATCTGCATACTAAATTTAACTTTTAGGGGATAATTTTTTTTTAGATTTTGCGATGCAACCCTTGAATTTTTTCAAAAATTGAAAATGTCTGTTTTGCTACCTGAAGTGGCCAAACGATTCGTCTGTTAATGCTGATCAAGAATATATATGATTTATAGGGTCGGAAATGGCTCCTTCACTGTTAAAAATTATATTTCCTCCGCAAGATTCCTGAAATTGCCATTTTTATTCGATAATTTTTTTTTAGCACGATTTGTTTACATCACTTTTTTAGGGACAGCCAAGGTTTAAAAATCGCATAACTTTGTCAAAAATGCATTAATTTCAATTCGGAAAGCGTTTCTGTGTTAGTTGCTTCGCGCTTAACAAATCTGCATACTAAATTTAACTTTTTAGGGGATAATTTTTTTTTAGATTTTTGCGATGCAACCCCTTGAATTTTTTTCAAAAAATTGAAAATGTCTGTTTTGCTACCTGAAGTGGCCAAAACGATTCGTCTGTTAATGCTGATCAAGAATATATATGTTTATAGGGTCGGAAATGGCTCCTTCACTGTTAAAAATTATATTTTCCTCCGCAAGATTCCTGAAATTGCCATTTTTATTCGATAATTTTTTTTAGCACGATTTGTTTACATCACTTTTTAGGGACAGCCAAGGTTTAAAAATCGCATAACTTTGTCAAAAATGCATTAATTTCAATTCGGAAAGCGTTTCTGTGTTAGTTGCTTCGCGCTTAACAAATCTGCATACTAAATTTAACTTTTTAGGGGATAATTTTTTTTTAGATTTTTGCGATGCAACCCCTTGAATTTTTTCAAAAAATTGAAAATGTCTGTTTGCTACCTGAAGTGGCCAAAACGATTCGTCTGTTAATGCTGATCAAGAATATATATGATTTATAGGGTCGGAAATGGCTCCTTCACTGTTAAAAATTATATTTTCCTCCGCAAGATTCCTGAAATTGCCATTTTTATTCGATAATTTTTTTAGCACGATTTGTTTACATCACTTTTTAGGGACAGCCAAGGTTTAAAAATCGCATAACTTTGTCAAAAATGCATTAATTTCAATTCGGAAAGCGTTTCTGTGTTAGTTGCTTCGCGCTTAACAAATCTGCATACTAAATTTAACTTTTAGGGGATAATTTTTTTTTAGATTTTGCGATGCAACCCCTTGAATTTTTCAAAAAATTGAAAATGTCTGTTTTGCTACCTGAAGTGGCCAAAACGATTCGTCTGTTAATGCTGATCAAGAATATATATGATTTATAGGGTCGGAAATGGCTCCTTCACTGTTAAAAATTATATTTTCCTCCGCAAGATTCCTGAAATTGCCATTTTTATTCGATAATTTTTTTAGCACGATTGTTTACATCACTTTTTAGGGACAGCCAAGGTTTAAAAATCGCATAACTTTGTCAAAAATGCATTAATTTCAATTCGGAAAGCGTTTCTGTGTTAGTTGCTTCGCGCTTAACAAATCTGCATACTAAATTTAACTTTTAGGGGATAATTTTTTTTTAGATTTTGCGATGCAACCCCTTGAATTTTTTTCAAAAAATTGAAAATGTCTGTTTGCTACCTGAAGTGGCCAAAACGATTCGTCTGTTAATGCTGATCAAGAATATATATGATTTATAGGGTCGGAAATGGCTCCTTCACTGTTAAAAATTATATTTTCCTCCGCAAGATTCCTGAAATGCCATTTTATTCGATAATTTTTTTTAGCACGATTTGTTTACATCACTTTTTAGGGACAGCCAAGGTTTAAAAATCGCATAACTTGTCAAAAATGCATTAATTTCAATTCGGAAAGCGTTCTGTGTTAGTTGCTTCGCGCTTAACAAATCTGCATACTAAATTAACTTTTTAGGGATAATTTTTTTTTAGATTTTGCGATGCAACCCCTTGAATTTTTCAAAAAATTGAAAATGTCTGTTTGCTACCTGAAGTGGCCAAAACGATTCGTCTGTTAATGCTGATCAAGAATATATATGATTTATAGGGTCGGAAATGGCTCCTTCACTGTTAAAAATTATATTTTCCTCCGCAAGATTCCTGAAATTGCCATTTTATTCGATAATTTTTTTTAGCACGATTGTTACATCACATTTTTAGGGACAGCCAAGGTTTAAAAATCGCATAACTTTGTCAAAAATGCATTAATTTCAATTCGGAAAGCGTTTCTGTGTTAGTTGCTTCGCGCTTAACAAATCTGCATACTAAATTTAACTTTTAGGGATAAATTTTTTTTAGATTTTTGCGATGCAACCCCTTGAATTTTTTCAAAAAATTGAAAATGTCTGTTTGCTACCTGAAGTGGCCAAAACGATTCGTCTGTTAATGCTGATCAAGAATATATATGATTATAGGGTCGGAAATGGCTCCTTCACTGTTAAAAATTATATTTTCCTCCGCAAGATTCCTGAAATTGCCATTTTTATTCGATAATTTTTTTTAGCACGATTTTTTACATCACATTTTTAGGGACAGCCAAGGTTTAAAAATCGCATAACTTTGTCAAAAATGCATTAATTTCAATTCGGAAAGCGTTCTGTGTTAGTTGCTTCGCGCTTAACAAATCTGCATACTAAATTTAACTTTTAGGGGATAATTTTTTTTTAGATTTTTGCGATGCAACCCCTTGAATTTTTTCAAAAAATTGAAAATGTCTGTTTGCTACCTGAATGGCCAAAACGATTCGTGTTAATGCTGATCAAGAATATATATGATTTATAGGGTCGGAAATGGCTCCTTCACTGTTAAAAATTATATTTTCCTCCGCAAGATTCCTGAAATTGCCATTTTTATTCGATAATTTTTTAGCACGATTTGTTACATCACTTTTAGGACAGCCAAGTTTAAAAATCGCATAACTTTGTCAAAAATGCATTAATTCAATTCGGAAAGCGTTCTGTGTTAGTTGCTTCGCGCTTAACAAATCTGCATACTAAATTTAACTTTTAGGGGATAATTTTTTTTTTAATTTTGCGATGCAACCCCTTGAATTTTTTCAAAAATTGAAAATGTCTGTTTGCTACCTGAAGTGGCCAAAACGATTCGTCTGTTAATGCTGATCAAGAATATATATGATTTATAGGGTCGGAAATGGCTCCTTCACTGTTAAAAATTATATTTTCCTCCGCAAGATTCCTGAAATTGCCATTTTTATTCGATAATTTTTTTTAGCACGATTTGTTACATCACATTTTAGGGACAGCCAAGGTTTAAAAATCGCATAACTTTGTCAAAAATGCATTAATTTCAATTCGGAAAGCGTTTCTGTGTTAGTTGCTTCGCGCTTAACAAATCTGCATACTAAATTAACTTTTTAGGGGATAATTTTTTTTTAATTTTTGCGATGCAACCCCTTGAATTTTTTCAAAAAATTGAAAATGTCTGTTTTGCTACCTGAAGTGGCCAAAACGATTCGTCTGTTAATGCTGATCAAGAATATATATGATTATAGGGTCGGAAATGGCTCCTTCACTGTTAAAAATTATATTTCCTCCGCAAGATTCCTGAAATTGCCATTTTATTCGATAATTTTTTTTTAGCACGATTGTTTACATCACATTTTTAGGGACAGCCAAGGTTTAAAAATCGCATAACTTGTCAAAAATGCATTAATTTCAATTCGGAAAGCGTTTCTGTGTTAGTTGCTTCGCGCTTAACAAATCTGCATACTAAATTAACTTTTTAGGGGATAATTTTTTTTAGATTTTGCGATGCAACCCCTTGAATTTTTTTCAAAAAATTGAAAATGTCTGTTTTGCTACCTGAAGTGGCCAAAACGATTCGTCTGTTAATGCTGATCAAGAATATATATGTTTATAGGGTCGGAAATGGCTCCTTCACTGTTAAAAATTATATTTCCTCCGCAAGATTCCTGAAATTGCCATTTTATTCGATAATTTTTTTTACACGATTTGTTTACATCACATTTTTAGGGACAGCCAAGGTTTAAAAATCGCATAACTTTGTCAAAATGCATAATTTCAATTCGGAAAGCGTTTCTGTGTAGTTGCTTCGCGCTTAACAAATCTGCATACTAAATTAACTTTTTAGGGGATAATTTTTTTTAATTTTGCGATGCACCCCTTGAATTTTTTCAAAAATTGAAAATGTCTGTTTTGCTACCTGAAGTGGCCAAAACGATTCGTCTGTTAATGCTGATCAAGAATATATATGATTATAGGGTCGGAAATGGCTCCTTCACTGTTAAAAATTATATTTTCCTCCGCAAGATTCCTGAAATTGCCATTTTATTCGATAATTTTTTTAGCACGATTTGTTTACATCACATTTTAGGGACAGCCAAGGTTTAAAAATCGCATAACTTTGTCAAAAATGCATTAATTCAATTCGGAAAGCGTTCTGTGTTAGTTGCTTCGCGCTTAACAAATCTGCATACTAAATTAACTTTTTAGGGGATAATTTTTTTTAGATTTTGCGATGCAACCCCTTGAATTTTTTCAAAAAATTGAAAATGTCTGTTTTGCTACCTGAAGTGGCCAAAACGATTCGTCTGTTAATGCTGATCAAGAATATATATGATTTATAGGGTCGGAAATGGCTCCTTCACTGTTAAAAATTATATTTTCCTCCGCAAGATTCCTGAAATTGCCATTTTATTCGATAATTTTTTTTAGCACGATTGTTTACATCACATTTTAGGGACAGCCAAGGTTAAAAATCGCATAACTTTGTCAAAAATGCATTAATTTCAATTCGGAAAGCGTTTCTGTGTTAGTTGCTTCGCGCTTAACAAATCTGCATACTAAATTAACTTTTAGGGATAATTTTTTTTAGATTTTGCGATGCAACCCCTTGAATTTTTTCAAAAAATTGAAAATGTCTGTTTGCTACCTGAAGTGGCCAAAACGATTCGTCTGTTAATGCTGATCAAGAATATATATGATTTATAGGGTCGGAAATGGCTCCTTCACTGTTAAAAATTATATTTTCCTCGCAAGATTCCTGAAATTGCCATTTTATTCGATAATTTTTTTTAGCACGATTTGTTTACATCACATTTTAGGGACAGCCAAGGTTTAAAAATCGCATAACTTTGTCAAAAATGCATTAATTTCAATTCGGAAAGCGTTTCTGTGTTAGTTGCTTCGCGCTTAACAAATCTGCATACTAAATTTAACTTTTTAGGGGATAAATTTTTTTTTTAGATTTTGCGATGCAACCCCTTGAATTTTTTCAAAAAATTGAAAATGTCTGTTTGCTACCTGAAGTGGCCAAAACGATTCGTCTGTTAATGCTGATCAAGAATATATATGATTTATAGGTCGGAAATGGCTCCTTCACTGTTAAAAATTATATTTCCTCCGCAAGATTCCTGAAATTGCCATTTTTATTCGATAATTTTTTAGCACGATTTGTTTACATCACTTTTAGGGACAGCCAAGGTTTAAAAATCGCATAACTTTGTCAAAATGCATTAATTTCATTCGGAAAGCGTTCTGTGTTAGTTGCTTCGCGCTTAACAAATCTGCATACTAAATTTAACTTTTAGGGATAATTTTTTTTAGATTTTTGCGATGCAACCCCTTGAATTTTTTCAAAAAATTGAAAATGTCTGTTTGCTACCTGAAGTGGCCAAAACGATTCGTCTGTTAATGCTGATCAAGAATATATATGATTTATAGGGTCGGAAATGGCTCCTTCACTGTTAAAAATTATATTTCCTCCGCAAGATTCCTGAAATTGCCATTTTATTCGATAATTTTTTTTAGCACGATTGTTTACATCACATTTTAGGGACAGCCAAGGTTTAAAATCGCATAACTTGTCAAAAATGCATTAATTTCAATTCGGAAAGCGTTTCTGTGTTAGTTGCTTCGCGCTTAACAAATCTGCATACTAAATTTAACTTTTTAGGGATAATTTTTTTTTAGATTTTTGCGATGCAACCCCTTGAATTTTTTCAAAAAATTGAAAATGTCTGTTTTGCTACCTGAAGTGGCCAAAACGATTCGTCTGTTAATGCTGATCAAGAATATATATGATTTATAGGGTCGGAAATGGCTCCTTCACTGTTAAAAATTATATTTTCCTCCGCAAGATTCCTGAAATTGCCATTTTATTCGATAATTTTTTTAGCACGATTTGTTTACATCACATTTTTAGGGACAGCCAAGGTTTAAAAATCGCATAACTTTGTCAAAAATGCATTAATTTCAATTCGGAAAGCGTTCTGTGTTAGTTGCTTCGCGCTTAACAAATCTGCATACTAAATTTAACTTTTAGGGGATAATTTTTTTTTAGATTTTTGCGATGCAACCCCTTGAATTTTTTTCAAAAAATTGAAAATGTCTGTTTTGCTACCTGAAGTGGCCAAAACGATTCGTCTGTAATGCTGATCAAGAATATATATGATTTATAGGGTCGGAAATGGCTCCTTCACTGTTAAAAATTATATTTTCCTCCGCAAGATTCCTGAAATTGCCATTTTATTCGATAATTTTTTTTTAGCACGATTTGTTTACATCACATTTTAGGGACAGCCAAGGTTTAAAAATCGCATAACTTTGTCAAAATGCATTAATTTCAATTCGGAAAGCGTTTCTGTGTTAGTTGCTTCGCGCTTAACAAATCTGCATACTAAATTTAACTTTTTAGGGGATAATTTTTTTTAGATTTTTGCGATGCAACCCTTGAATTTTTTTCAAAAAATTGAAAATGTCTGTTTTGCTACTGAAGTGGCCAAAACGATTCGTCTGTTAATGCTGATCAAGAATATATATGATTATAGGGTCGGAAATGGCTCCTTCACTGTTAAAAATTATATTTTCCTCCGCAAGATTCCTGAAATTGCCATTTTATTCGATAATTTTTTTTAGCACGATTTGTTACATCACATTTTAGGGACAGCCAAGGTTTAAAAATCGCATAACTTTGTCAAAAATGCATTAATTTCAATTCGGAAAGCGTTTCTGTGTTAGTTGCTTCGCGCTTAACAAATCTGCATACTAAATTTAACTTTTAGGGATAATTTTTTTTTAGATTTTTGCGATGCAACCCCTTGAATTTTTTCAAAAAAATTGAAATGTCTGTTTGCTACCTGAAGTGGCCAAAACGATTCGTCTGTTAATGCTGATCAAGAATATATATGATTTATAGGGTCGGAAATGGCTCCTTCACTGTTAAAATTATATTTTCCTCCGCAAGATTCCTGAAATTGCCATTTTTATTCGATATTTTTTTTAGCACGATTGTTACATCACTTTTTAGGGACAGCCAAGGTTAAAAATCGCATAACTTTGTCAAAAATGCATTAATTTCAATTCGGAAAGCGTTCTGTGTTAGTGCTTCGCGCTTAACAAATCTGCATACTAAATTTAACTTTTTAGGGGATAATTTTTTTAGATTTTGCGATGCACCCCTTGAATTTTTTCAAAAATTGAAAATGTCTGTTTGCTACCTGAAGTGCCAAAACGATTCGTCTGTTAATGCTGATCAAGAATAATATGATTTATAGGTCGGAAATGGCTCCTTCACTGTTAAAAATTATATTTCCTCCGCAAGATTCCTGAAATTGCCATTTATTCGATAATTTTTTAGCACGATTTGTTACATCCTTTTTAGGACGCCAAGGTTTAAAATCGCATAACTTTGTCAAAATGCATTAATTTCAATTCGGAAGCGTTTCGTGTTAGTTGCTTGCGCTTAACAAATCGCATACTATTACTTTTAGGGATAATTTTTTTTTAGATTTTTGCCGATGCAACCCTTGAATTTTTTCAAAAAATTGAAAATGTCTGTTTTGCTACCTGAATGGCCAAACGATTCGTCTGTTAATGCTGATCAGAATATATATGATTTATAGGTCGGAAATGGCTCCTTCACTGTTAAAAATTATATTTTCCTCCGCAAGATTCCTGAAATTGCCATTTTTATTCGATAATTTTTTTTAGCACGATTTGTTTACATCACTTTTTAGGGACAGCCAAGGTTTAAAAATCGCATAACTTTGTCAAAAATGCATTAATTTCAATTCGGAAAGCGTTTCTGTGTTAGTTGCTTCGCGCTTAACAAATCTGCATACTAAATTTAACTTTTAGGGGATAATTTTTTTTTTTAGATTTTTGCGATGCAACCCCTTGAATTTTTTTCAAAAATGAAAATGTCTGTTTTGCTACCTGAAGTGGCCAAAACGATTCGTCTGTTAATGCTGATCAAGAATATATGATTTATAGGGTCGGAAATGGCTCCTTCACTGTTAAAAATTATATTTTCCTCCGCAAGATTCCTGAAATTGCCATTTTTATTCGATAATTTTTTTTAGCACGATTTGTTTACATCACATTTTAGGGACAGCCAAGGTTTAAAAAAATCGCATAAC
>NW_018366621.1:0-22670 GCF_002093755.2 Drosophila serrata
ATTTTTTACATCACATTTTTTGGACAGCCAAGGTTTAAATCGCATAACTTTGTCAAAAATGCATAATCAATTCTAAAGCGTTTCTTGTTAGTTGCTTCGCGCTTAACAAATCTGCATACCACATTTAACTTTTTAGGAGATTAATTTTTTTTAGATTTTTGCGATGCAACCCTTGAATTTTTTCAAAAATTGAAAAGTCTGTTTGCTACCTGAGATGGCCAGAAATTCGTCTGTTAATGCTGATCAAGAAATATATGATTTATAGGGTCGGAAATGGCTCCTTCACTGTTAAAAATTATATTTTCCTCTGCAAGATTCCTGAAATTGCAATTTTTATTCGATAAATTTTAACACGATTTTTTACATCACATTTTTTTGGGACCAAGGTTTAAAAATCGCATAACTTTGTCAAAAATGCATTAATTTCAATTCGGAAAGCGTTTCTGTGTTAGTTGCTTCGCGCTTAACAAATCTGCATACTAATTTAACTTTTTAGGGGTAATTTTTTTTTAGATTTTGCGATGCAACCCCTTGAATTTTTCAAAAAATTGAAAATGTCTGTTTCGCTACCTGAGTGGCCAAAACGATTCGTCTGTTAATGCTGATCAAGAATATATATGATTTATAGGGTCGGAAATGGCTCCTTCACTGTTAAAATTATATTTTCCTCTGCAAGATTCCGAAAATTGCAATTTTATTCGATATTTTTTTAACACGATTTTTTACATCACATTTTTTGGGACAGCCAAGGTTTAAAAATCGCATAACTTTGTCAAAAATGCATTAATTTCAATTCGGAAAGCGTTTCTGTGTTAGTTGCTTCGCGCTTAACAAATCTGCATACTAATTTAACTTTTTAGGAGGATAAATTTTTTTTAGATTTTTGCGATGCAACCCTTGAATTTTTTTCAAAAAATTGAAAAATGTCTGTTTCTACCTGAAGTGGCCAAACGATTCGTCTGTTAATGCTGATCAAGAATATATATGATTTATAGGGTCGGAAATGGCTCCTTCACTGTTAAAAATTATATTTTCCTCTGCAAGATTCCGAAATTGCAATTTTATTCGATAATTTTTTTAACACGATTTTTTACATCACATTTTTGGGACAGCCAAGGTTTAAAAATCGCATAACTTTGTCAAAAATGCATTAATTTCAATTCGGAAAGCGTTTCTGTGTTAGTTGCTTCGCGCTTAACAAATCTGCATACTAATTTAACTTTTTAGGGATAATTTTTTTTAGATTTTTGCGATGCAACCCCTTGAATTTTTTTCAAAAATTGAAAATGTCTGTTTTGCTACCTGAGATGGCCAAACGATTCGTCTGTTAATGCTGATCAAGAATATATATGATTTATAGGGTCGGAAATGGCTCCTTCACTGTTAAAAATTATATTTTCCTCTGCAAGATTCCGAAAATTGCAATTTTATTCGATAATTTTTTTAACACGATTTTTTACATCACATTTTTGGGACAGCCAAGGTTTAAAAATCGCATACTTTGTCAAAAATGCATTAATTTCAATTCGGAAAGCGTTTCTGTGTTAGTTGCTTCGCGCTTAACAAATCTGCATACTAATTTAACTTTTTAGGAGAAATTTTTTTTTAGATTTTGCGATGCAACCCCTTGAATTTTTTTCAAAAAATTGAAAATGTCTGTTTTGCTACCTGAATGGCCAGAACGATTCGTCTGTTAATGCTGATCAAGAATATATATGATTTATAGGGTCGGAAATGGCTCCTTCACTGTTAAAAATTATATTTTCCTCTGCAAGATTCCGAAATTGCAATTTTTATTCGATAATTTTTTTTAACACGATTTTTTTACATCACATTTTTGGGACAGCCAAGGTTTAAAAATCGCATAACTTTGTCAAAAATGCATTAATTTCAATTCGGAAAGCGTTTCTGTGTTAGTTGCTTCGCGCTTAACAAATCTGCATAAATTTAACTTTTTAGGAAAATTTTTTTTTAGATTTTTGCGATGCAACCCCTTGAATTTTTTCAAAAAATTGAAAATGTCTGTTTCGCTACCTGAGATGGCCAGAACGATTCGTCTGTTAATGCTGATCAAGAATATATATGATTTATAGGGTCGGAAATGGCTCCTTCACTGTTAAAAATTATATTTTCCTCTGCAAGATTCCGAAATTGCAATTTTTATTCGATAATTTTTTTAACACGATTTTTTTACATCACATTTTTTGGGACAGCCAAGGTTTAAAAATCGCATAACTTTGTCAAAAATGCATTAATTTCAATTCGGAAAGCGTTTCTGTGTTAGTTGCTTCGCGCTTAACAAATCTGCATACTAATTTAACTTTTTAGGAGGTCAAATTTTTTTTAGATTTGCGATGCAACCCCTTGAATTTTTTCAAAAAATTGAAAATGTCTGTTTCGCTACCTTGAGATGCCAGAACGATTCCTGTTATGCTGATCAAGAAATATATGATTATAGGTCGGAAATGGCTCCTCACTGTTAAAAATTTATTTTCCTCTGCAAATTCCGAAAATTGCAATTTTATCGATATTTTTTAAACACGATTTTTTACATACATTTTTGGGACAGCCAAGGTTAAAAATCGCATAACTTTGTCAAAAAGCATAATCAATTCGAAAGCGTTCCGTGTTAGTGCTTCGCGCTTAAAATCTGCATACTAATTAACTTTTAGAGATCAAATTTTTTTTAGATTTTGCGATGCAACCCTTGAATTTTTTCAAAAAATTGAAAATGTTGTTTGCTACCTGAATGGCCAAACGATTCCCTGTTATGTGATCAGAAATATAATATTTATAGGCGAATGCTCTTCACTGTAAAAAATAATTTCTCTGCAAGATCCGAAATTGCAAATTTTATTCGATAATTTTTTTAACACATTTTTTACATCAATTTTTTGGGACAGCGAAGGTTAAAAATCGCATACTTGTCAAAAATGCATTAATTTCAATTCGAAAGCGTCTGTTAGTTCTTCGCGCTAACAAATCTGCATACTAATTTAACTTTTAGAGGTCAATTTTTTAGATTTGCGATGCAACCCCTTGAATTTTTTTCAAAAAATTGAAACGTCTGTTTCGCTACTAGATGCCAAACGATTCGTCCGTTAATGCTGATCAAATAATATTATTATAGGGTCGGAAATGGCCTTCACTGTTAAAAATTATATTTTCCTCTGCAAGATTCGAAAATGCAATTTTATTCGATAAATTTTAACACGATTTTACATCACATTTTGGGACACGCAAGTTAAAATGCATAACTTTGTCAAAAATGCATAAATTTCAATTCGGAAAGCGTTTCCTGTTAGTTTCGCGCTTAACAAATCTGCATACTAAATTTAACTTTTAGGAGATCCAATTTTTTTAGATTTTTGCGATGCAACCCCTTGAATTTTTTTCAAAAAATGAAAATTCGT
This sequence comes from Drosophila serrata, assembly GCF_002093755.2. Lineage (NCBI taxonomy): Eukaryota > Metazoa > Arthropoda > Insecta > Diptera > Drosophilidae > Drosophila > Drosophila serrata. Next base: position 3,414 of record NW_018366621.1, read on the forward strand.
TTCGCTACTGAGATGGCCAGAACGATTCGTCTGTTAATGCTGATCAAGAATATATATGATTTATAGGTCGGAAATGGCTCCTCACTGTTAAAAATTATATTTCCCTGCAAGATTCGAAAATTGCAATTTTTATTCGATAATTTAACACCGATTTTTTACATCACATTTTTGGGACAGCAAGGTTTAAAAATCGCATAACTTTGTCAAAAATGCATTAATTTCAATTCGAAAGCGTTCCGTGTTAGTTGCTTCGCGCTTAACAATCTGCATACTAAATTTAACTTTTAGGAGATCCAATTTTTTTTTAGATTTTGCGATGCAACCCTGAATTTTTTCAAAAATGAAATGTCTGTTCGCTACCTAGATGCCAAACGATTCTCGTAATGCGATCAAGAATATATATTATAGGTCGGAAATGGTCTTCACTGTTAAAAATTATATTTTCCTCTGCAAGATCCGAAAATTGCAATTTTTATTCGATAATTTTTTAACACGATTTTTACATCACATTTTTGGGACAGCAAGTTTAAAAATCGCATAACTTTGTCAAAAATGCATTAATTCAATTCGAAAGCGTTCCGTGTTAGTTCTCGCGCTTAACAAATCTGCATACAAATTTAACTTTTAGGAGATCATTTTTTTTTAGATTTTGCGATGCAACCCCTTGAATTTTTTTCAAAAAATTGAAAATGTCTGTTTCGCTACCTGAGATGCCAGAACGATTCTCCTGTTAATGCTGATCAAGAATATATATGATTATAGGTCGGAAATGGCTCCTTCACTGTAAAAAATATATTCCTCTGCAAATTCCGAAATTGCAATTTTATTCGATAATTTTTTTAACACATTTTTTTACATCACATTTTTGGGACACGCAAGGTTAAAAATCGCATAACTTTGTCAAAAATGCATTAATTCAATTCGGAAAGCGTTTCCCGTTAGTTGCTTCGCGCTAACAAATCTGCATACTAATTAACTTTTAGAGATCAATTTTTTAATTTTGCGATGCAACCCTGAATTTTTTCAAAAAATTGAAAATGTCTTTTCGCTACCTGAGAGGCCAGAACATTCTCCTGTTAATGCTGATCAGAATAATATGATTATAGGGTCGGAAATGGCTCCTTCACTGTTAAAAATTATATTCCTCTGCAAGATCCGAAAATGCAATTTTATTCATAATTTTTTAACACGATTTTTTACATCAATTTTTGGACAGCGAAGTTTAAAATCGCATACTTTGTCAAAAATGCATTAATTCAATTCGGAAAGCGTTTCCGTGTTAGTTGCTTCGCCTTAACAAATCTGCATACAAATTACTTTTAGGAGAATTTTTTTTTAGTTTTGCGATGCACCCTTGAATTTTTCAAAAATTGAAATGTTGTTCGCTACTAGATGCCGAACGATTCGCTTAATGCTGATCAAGAATATATATGATTAGGGTCGAAATGCTCTTCACTGTTAAAATTATATTTCCTCTGCAAGATCCGAAATTGCAATTTTATTCGATAATTTTTTAACACGATTTTACATCACATTTTTGGGACAGCGAAGTTTAAAATCGCATAACTTGTCAAAAATGCATAATTCAATTCGGAAAGCGTTCCGTGTTAGTTGCTTCGCGCTTAACAATCTGCATACTAATAACTTTTAAGATTCAATTTTTTTAGATTTTTGCGATGCACCCCTTGAATTTCAAAAATGAAAATGTGTCCTACCTGAAGCCAGAACGATCCTGTTAATGCTGATCAAGAATATATATTATAGTCGGAAATGGCTCCTTACTTTAAAAATTATATTTTCCTCTGCAAGATTCCGAAAATGCAATTTTATTCGATAATTTTTTTAACACGATTTTTTACATCACATTTTGGACACGCAAGTTAAAAATCGCATAACTTGTCAAAAATGCATTAATTTCAATCGAAAGCGTTCCGTGTTATTCTTCGCCTTAACAAATCGCATACAAATTTAACTTTAGGAGATCCAATTTTTTTTAGATTTTTGCATGCAACCCCTTGAATTTTTTCAAAAAATGAAAGTCTGTTCGCTACCTAGATGCCAGAAGATTCTCTGTTAATGCTGATCAAGAATATATATGATTATAGGTCGGAAATGGCTCCTCACTGTAAAAATTATATTTCCTCTGCAAGATTCCGAAATTGCAATTTTATTCGATAATTTTTTAACACGATTTTTTACATCACATTTTTGGACACGAAGTTAAAATCGCATAACTTCAAAAATGCATTAATTTCAATTCGAAAGCGTTCCTGTTTATTCTTCGCGCTAACAAATCTCATACAAATTTAACTTTTAGATCCAATTTTTAGATTTTTGCGATGCAACCCCTGATTTTTTTCAAAAATGAAATGTCTGTTCGCTACCTGAGAGCCAGAACGATTCTCTTTAATGCTGATCAAGAATATATATGATTTATAGGTCGAAATGGCTCTTCACTGTAAAAATTATATTCCTCTGCAAGATTCCGAAAATGCAATTTATTCGATAATTTTTTAACACGATTTTTACATCAATTTTTGGACAGCAAGGTTAAAAATCGCATAACTTTGTCAAAAAGCATTAATTTCAATTCGAAAGCGTTCGTGTTAGTGCTTCGCGCTTAACAAATCGCATACTACATTTAACTTTTAGGAAGTAAATTTTTTTAGATTTGCGATGCAACCCCTTGAATTTTTTTCAAAAAATGAAATGTCTGTTCGCTACCTGAGATGCCAGAACGATTCTCGTTAAGCTGATCAAGAATATATGATTATAGGTCGGAAATGGCTCCTTCCACTGTTAAAAATTATATTTCCCTGCAAGATCCGAAATGCAATTTTTATTCGATAATTTTTAACACATTTTACATCACATTTGGGACACAAGGTTAAAAATCGCATAACTTGTCAAAAATGCATTAATTCAATTCGAAAGCTCTGGTTAGTTGCTCCGCTTAACAATCTGCATACAAATTAACTTTAGGAGTCCAATTTTTTTAGATTTTGCGATGCACCCCTTAATTTTTCAAAAAATTGAAAATTCTGTTCGCTACCTGAGCCAAACGATCTCTGTTAATGCTGATCAAGATATATGATTATAGGTCGGAAATGCTCCTTCACTGTAAAAATATATTTTCCTCTGCAAGATTCCGAAATTGCAATTTTATTCGATAATTTTTAACACGATTTTTTACATCACATTTTGGACACCAAGGTTAAAAATCGCATAACTGTCAAAAATGCATTAATTCAATCGGAAAGCTTCTGTGTAGTTGCTCCGCTAACAAATCTGCATACCAATTTAACTTTAGAACAATTTTTTTAGATTTGCGATGCAACCCCTGAATTTTTCAAAAATTGAAATGTCTGTTTCGCTACCTGAGATGCCAAACATCGTCGTTAATGCGATCAAGAATATAATGATTTATAGGGTCGGAAATGGTCCTCACGTAAAAATTATATTTCCTCTGCAAGATCCGAAAATTGCAATTTTATCGATAATTTTTTAACACGATTTTTACATCACTTTTGGACAGCAAGGTTTAAAATCGCATAACTTGCAAAAATGCATAATTCAATTCGAAAGCGTTCTGTGTATTGCTTCGCGCTTAACAAATCTGCATACAAATTAACTTTAGGAGATCCAATTTTTTTAGATTTTGCGATGCAACCCCTGAATTTTTTTCAAAAAATGAAAATTCTGTTCGCTACCTGAGATGCCAAACGATTCTCTGTAATGCTATCAAGAATATGATTAATTAGGTCGAAATGCTCTCACTGTAAATTAATTTCCTCTGCAAGATCCGAAATTGCAATTTATCGATAATTTTAACACGATTTTTTACATCACATTTGGACAGCAAGGTTTAAAATCGCATAACTTGTCAAAAATGAATAATTTCAATTCGAACGTTTCTGTTAGTTGCTTCGCGCTTAACAAATCTGCATACTAATTAACTTTTAGGAGATCCAATTTTTTTAGATTTTGCGATCAACCCTTGAATTTTCAAAAATTGAAAATGTCTGTTCGCTACCTGAGATGCCAAACGATTCGTCTTAATGCTGATCAAGAATATAATATTATAGGTCGGAAAGGCCTTCACTGTTAAAATATATTTCCTCTGCAGATCCGAAATGCAATTATCGATAATTTTTTAACACATTTTACATCACATTTTTGGACAGCCAAGTTAAAAATCGCATAACTTGTCAAAAATGCATAATTCAATTCGAAAGCTTTCTGTAGTGCTTCCGCTTAACAAATCTGCATACTAAATAACTTTAGAGATCCAATTTTTTTAGATTTTGCGATGCAACCCCTTGAATTTTTTCAAAAAATTGAAAATTCTTTCCTACCTGAATGCCAGAACGATTCTCTTAATGCTGATCAAGAATATATATATAGGTCGAAATGCTCCTCACTGTTAAAAAATTTCCTCGCAAGATCCGAAAATGCAATTTTATCGATAATTTTTTAACACGATTTTACATCACATTTTGGACAGCGAAGGTTAAAAATCGCATAACTGTCAAAATGCAATTTCAATTCGGAAAGCGTTCCTCGATTCTTCGCCTTAACAATCTGCATACAAATAACTTTTTAGGAGTTAATTTTTTTTAGATTTCGATGCAACCCCTTGAATTTTTCAAAAATTGAAATGCTTTCGCTACCTGAGATGCCAAACGATCTCTGTTAATGCTGATCAAGAATAATATATTAAGGTCGGAAATGCTCCTTCACTGTAAAAATTATTTTCCTCTGCAAGATCGAAAATGCAATTTATCGATAATTTTTAACACATTTTTACATCACATTTTTGGGACACAAGGTTAAAAATCGCATAACTTGTCAAAATGCATAATTTCAATCGAAGCGTTCCGTTAGTTGCTTCGCGCTAACAAATCGCATACTAAATTTAACTTTAGGAGATCCAATTTTTTTAGATTTGCACAACCCTTGAATTTTTTCAAAATGAAATGTCGTTCGCTACTGAAGCCAGAACGATCTCGTATGCTGATCAAGAAATAAGATTTATAGGTCGGAATGGCTCTCATGTTAAAAATTAATTCCTCTGCAAGATCGAAATTCAATTTATTCGATAAATTTTTAACACGATTTTTTACATCACATTTTTGGGACAACCAAGGTTTAAAAATCGCATAACTTGTCAAAAAGCATTAATTTCAATTCGAAAGCGTTCGTGTTAGTTGCTTCGCGCTAACAAACTGCATACTAAATTTAACTTTTTAGGAGATAATTTTTTTTAGATTTTGCGATGCAACCCCTGAATTTTTCAAAAATTGAAAATGTCTGTTCGCTACCTGAGATGCCAGAACGATCTCTGTAATGCTGATCAAGAATATATGATTATAGGTCGGAAATGGCTCCTTCACTGTTAAAAATATTTTCCTCTGCAAATTCCGAAATTGCAATTTTATTCATAATTTTTTTAACACGATTTTTTACATCAATTTTTTGGGACACCAAGTTTAAAAATCGCATAACTTTGTCAAAAATGCATTAATTTCAATTCGAAAGCTTCTGGTTATTGCTTCGCGCTAACAAATCGCATACAATTTAACTTTTTAGGAATCCAATTTTTTTTAGATTTGCGATGCAACCCCTTGATTTTTCAAAAATGAAAATGTCTGTTTGCTACTAGATGCCAGAACGATCTCTGTTAATGCGATCAAGAATATATATATTAGGTCGAAATGCTCCTCACTGTAAAATTATTTTCCTCGCAAATTCCGAAATTGCAATTTTATCGATAATTTTTTTAACCGATTTTTTACATCACATTTGGGACACCAGTTAAAATCGCATAACTTTGTCAAAAAGCATTAATTTCAATTCGGAAAGCGTTTCTTTAGTGCTCGCGCTTAACAAATCTGCATACAATTTAACTTTTAGGAGATCAATTTTTTTTAGATTTTGCGATGCAACCCCTTGAATTTTTTCAAAAATTGAAAATGTCTTTTCGCTACCTGAGATGCCAGAACGATTCGCTGTTAATGCTGATCAAGAAATATATGATTTATAGGGTCGGAAATGGCTCCTTCACTGTAAAATTATATTTCCTCTGCAAATCCGAAAATTGCAATTTTATTCGATAATTTTTTAACACGATTTTTTACATCACATTTTTGGACAGCGAAGGTTAAAAATCGCATACTTTGTCAAAAATGCATTAATTCAATCGGAAAGCTTCTGTTAGTTGTTCGCCTTAACAATCTGCATACAAATTAACTTTTTAGAGATCCAATTTTTTTAGATTTGCGATGCAACCCTTGAATTTTTCAAAAAATTGAAAATGTGTTCGCTACTGAGAGCCAGAACGATTCCTGTTAATGCTGATCAAGAATATATATGATTTATAGGGTCGGAAATGCTCCTTCACTGTTAAAAATTATATTTCCTCTGCAAATCCGAAAATTGCAATTTTATTCGATAATTTTTTTAACACGATTTTACATCACATTTTTTGGGACAGCCAGGTTTAAAAATCGCATAACTTTGTCAAAAATGCATAATTCAATTCGAAAGCGTTCGTGTAGTGCTTCGCGCTTAACAAATCTGCATACTAATTTAACTTTTAGGAATCCAATTTTTTTAGATTTGCGATCAACCCTTGAATTTTTTCAAAAATGAAAATGTCTGTTTCGCTACTGAGATGCCAGAACATTCTCTGTTATGCTGATCAAGAAATATGATTTATAGGTCGAAATGGCTCCTTCACTGTAAAAATATATTTCCTCTGCAAGATTCCGAAATTGCAATTTTTATTCGATAATTTTTTAACACATTTTTACATCACATTTTTGGGACAGCCAAGGTTTAAAATCGCATAACTTGTCAAAATGCATTAATTTCAATCGAAAGCGTTCTGTTAGTTGCTTCGCGCTTAACAAATCTGCATACTAAATTTAACTTTTAGGAGTCCAAATTTTTTTAGATTTTTGCGATGCAACCCCTGAATTTTTTCAAAAATGAAAATGTCTGTTTCGCTACCTGAGATGCCAGAACGATCTCTGTTAATGCTGATCAAGAATATATATGATTATAGGTCGAAATGCTCCTTCACTGTTAAAAATTATTTTCCTCTGCAAGATCCGAAATGCAATTTTATTCGATAATTTTTTTAACACGATTTTTACATCACATTTTTGGGACAGCCAAGTTAAAAATCGCATAACTTTGTCAAAATGCATTAATTTCAATCGGAAAGCGTTTCTGTTAGTGCTCGCGCTTAACAAATCTGCATACTACATTAACTTTTAGGAGTAAATTTTTTTTAGATTTTGCGATGCAACCCCTTGAATTTTTCAAAAAATTGAAAATGTCTGTTTCGCTACCTGAGATGGCCAGAACGATTCTCTGTTAATGCTGATCAAGAATATATATGATTATAGGTCGGAAATGCTCCTTCACTGTTAAAAATTATATTTTCCTCTGCAAGATTCCGAAATTGCAATTTTTATTCGATAATTTTTTAACACGATTTTTTACATCCATTTTTGGACAGCAGGTTAAAAATCGCATAACTGTCAAAAATGCATTAATTCAATTGAAAGCGTTCTGTGTTAGTTGCTTCGCGCTAACAAATCTGCATACATTTAACTTTTTAGGAGTCAATTTTTTTTAGATTTTTGCGATGCAACCCCTGAATTTTTCAAAAATTGAAAATGTCTGTTTCGCTACCTGAGTGCCAGAACGATTCTCCTGTTAATGCTGATCAAGAATAATATGATTATAGGGTCGAAATGCTCCTCACTGTAAAAATATATTTCCTCTGCAAGATCCGAAATTGCAATTTATCGAAATTTTTTAACACGATTTTTACATCACATTTTGGACACAAGTTTAAAAATCGCATAACTTTGTCAAAAATGCATTAATTCAATTCGGAAAGCGTTCTGTGTTAGTTGCTCGCGCTTAACAAATCTGCATACAATTAACTTTTTAGGAGAAATTTTTTTAGATTTGCGATGCAACCCTTGAATTTTTTCAAAAATTGAAAATCTGTTCGCTACCTGAGATGCCAGAACGATTCTCTGTTAATGCTGATCAAGAAATATGATTTATAGGTCGGAAATGGCTCCTTCACTGTTAAAATTAATTTCCTCTGCAGATTCCGAAATTGCATTTTATTCGATAATTTTTAACACGATTTTACATCATTTTTGGACAGCAAGGTTAAAATCGCATAACTTTGTCAAAAATGCATAATTCAATCTGAAAGCGTTTCTGTGTTAGTGCTTCGCGCTAACAAATCTGCATACACATTTAACTTTTAGAGTAAATTTTTTTTAGATTTGCGATGCAACCCTTGAATTTTTCAAAAAATTGAAAATGTCTGTTCGCTACCTGAGATGCCAGAACGATCTCCTGTTAATGCGATCAAGAATATATATGATTTATAGGTCGAAATGGCTCCTTCACTGTAAAAATTATATTTCCTCTGCAAGATTCCGAAATTGCAATTTATTCGATAATTTTTTTAACACGATTTTTTACATCACATTTTTGGGACAGCCAAGGTTAAAAATCGCATAACTTTGTCAAAAATGCATTAATTCAATTCGAAAGCGTTCTGTGTTAGTGCTTCGCGCTTAACAAATCTGCATACACATTAACTTTTAGGAGATCAATTTTTTAGATTTTTGCGATGCAACCCTTGAATTTTTTCAAAAATTGAAAATGCTGTTTCGCTACCTGAGATGGCCAGAACGATTCTCTGTTAATGCTGATCAAGAATATATATGATTATAGGGTCGGAAATGGCTCCTTCACTGTTAAAAATATATTTTCCTCTGCAAGATTCCGAAATTGCAATTTTTATTCGATAAATTTTTTAACACGATTTTTACATCACATTTTTGGGACAGCCAAGGTTTAAAAATCGCATAACTTTGTCAAAAATGCATTAATTTCAATTCGAAAGCGTTTCTGTTTAGTTGCTTCGCGCTTAACAAATCGCATACCACATTTAACTTTTAGGAGATCCAATTTTTTTTAGATTTTGCGATGCAACCCCTTGAATTTTTTTCAAAAATGAAAATGTCTGTTTCGCTACCTGAGATGGCCAGAACGATTCTCTGTTAATGCTGATCAAGATATATATGATTTATAGGGTCGGAAATGGCTCCTTCACTGTTAAAAATTATATTTTCCTCTGCAAGATTCCGAAATTGCAATTTTTATCGATAATTTTTTTAACACGATTTTTTACATCACATTTTTGGACAGCCAAGGTTAAAATCGATAACTTTGTCAAAAATGCATTAATTTCAATTCGGAAAGCGTTTCTGTGTTAGTGCTTCGCGCTAACAAATCTGCATACACATTTAACTTTTTAGGAGATCAATTTTTTTTAGATTTTTGCGATGCAACCCTTGAATTTTTTCAAAAAATTGAAAATGTCTGTTTCGCTACCTGAGATGGCCAGAACGATCTCTGTTAATGCTGATCAAGAATATATGATTTATAGGGTCGGAAATGCTCCTTCACTGTTAAAAATTATATTTTCCTCTGCAAGATTCCGAAATTGCAATTTTATTCGATAATTTTTTTAACACGATTTTTACATCACATTTTTGGGACAGCCAGGTTTAAAAATCGCATAACTTTGTCAAAAATGCATAATTCAATTCGAAAGCGTTCTGTGTAGTTGCTTCGCGCTTAACAATCTGCATACAATTAACTTTTTAGGAGTCAATTTTTTTAGATTTTGCGATGCAACCCCTTGAATTTTTTCAAAAAATTGAAAATGTCTGTTCGCTACCTGAGATGCCAGAACGATCTCTGTTAATGCGATCAAGAATATATATGATTTATAGGGTCGGAAATGCTCCTTCACTGTTAAAAATTAATTTCCTCTGCAAGATTCCGAAATTGCAATTTTATTCGATAATTTTTTAACACGATTTTTACATCACATTTTTGGACAGCCAAGGTTAAAAATCGCATAACTTGTCAAAAATGCATTAATTTCAATCGAAAGCGTTTCTGTGTTAGTTGCTTCGCGCTAACAAATCTGCATACACATTAACTTTTAGGAGATCAATTTTTTTTAGATTTGCGATGCAACCCCTTGAATTTTTCAAAAATTGAAAATGTCTGTTTCGCTACCTGAGATGCCAGAACGATTCTCTGTTAATGCTGATCAAGAATATATATGATTTATAGGGTCGGAAATGGCTCCTTCACTGTTAAAATTATATTTTCCTCTGCAAGATTCCGAAATTGCAATTTTATTCGATAATTTTTTTAACACGATTTTTTACATCACATTTTTGGAAGCCAGGTTAAAAATCGCATAACTTTGTCAAAAATGCATTAATTTCAATTCGAAAGCGTTTCTGTGTTAGTTGCTTCGCGCTTAACAAATCTGCATACACATTTAACTTTTAGGAGATAATTTTTTTTTAGATTTTTGCGATGCAACCCCTTGAATTTTTTCAAAAAATTGAAAATGTCTGTTTCGCTACCTGAGATGCCAGAACGATTCTCTGTTAATGCTGATCAAGAATATATATGATTTATAGGGTCGGAAATGGCTCCTTCACTGTTAAAAATTATATTTTCCTCTGCAAGATTCCTGAAATTGCAATTTTTATTCGATAATTTTTTTTAACACGATTTTTTACATCACATTTTTTGGACAGCCAAGGTTTAAAAATCGCATAACTTTGTCAAAAATGCATTAATTTCAATTCGGAAAGCGTTTCTGTGTTAGTTGCTTCGCGCTTAACAAATCTGCATACTACATTTAACTTTTTAGGAGATCCAATTTTTTTAGATTTTGCGATGCAACCCCTTGAATTTTTTCAAAAATTGAAAATGTCTGTTTGCTACCTGAGATGGCCAGAACGATTCTCCTGTTAATGCTGATCAAGAATATATATGATTTATAGGGTCGGAAATGGCTCCTTCACTGTTAAAAATTATATTTTCCTCTGCAAGATTCCGAAAATTGCAATTTTTATTCGATAATTTTTTTAACACGATTTTTTTACATCACATTTTTTGGGACAGCCAGGTTTAAAAATCGCATAACTTTGTCAAAAATGCATTAATTCAATTCGGAAAGCGTTTCTGTGTTAGTTGCTTCGCGCTTAACAAATCTGCATACCACATTTAACTTTTAGGAGAGTCCAATTTTTTTTAGATTTTGCGATGCAACCCCTTGAATTTTTTCAAAAAATTGAAAATGTCTGTTTGCTACCTGAGATGGCCAGAACGATGCGTCTGTTAATGCTGATCAAGATATATATGATTTATAGGGTCGGAAATGGCTCCTTCACTGTTAAAAATTATATTTTCCTCTGCAAGATTCCTGAAATTGCAATTTTTATTCGATAAATTTTTTAACACGATTTTTTACATCACATTTTTGGACAGCAGGTTTAAAAATCGCATAACTTGGTCAAAAATGCATTAATTTCAATTCGGAAAGCGTTTCTGTGTTAGTTGCTTCGCGCTTAACAAATCTGCATACAATTTAACTTTTTAGGAGTCCAATTTTTTTTAGATTTTTGCGATGCAACCCTTGAATTTTTTCAAAAAATTGAAAATGTCTGTTTGCTACCTGAGATGCCAGAACGATCTCTGTTAATGCTGATCAAGAATATATATGATTATAGGGTCGGAAATGGCTCCTTCACTGTTAAAAATTATATTTCCTCTGCAAGATTCCTGAAATTGCAATTTTATTCGATAATTTTTTTAACACGATTTTTTACATCACATTTTTGGGACACCAAGGTTTAAAAATCGCATAACTTTGTCAAAAATGCATTAATTTCAATTCTGAAAGCGTTTCTGTGTTAGTTGCTTCGCGCTTAACAAATCTGCATACAATTTAACTTTTAGGAGATAATTTTTTTTAGATTTTTGCGATGCAACCCCTTGAATTTTTTCAAAAAATTGAAATGTCTGTTCGCTACCTGAGATGGCCAGAACGATTCGTCTGTTAATGCTGATCAAGAATATATATGATTTATAGGGTCGGAAATGGCTCCTTCACTGTTAAAAATTATATTTCCTCTGCAAGATTCCGAAATTGCAATTTTTATTCGATAAATTTTTTAACACGATTTTTACATCACATTTTTTGGGACACCAAGGTTAAAAATCGCATAACTTTGTCAAAAATGCATTAATTTCAATTCTGAAAGCGTTTCTGTGTTAGTTGCTTCGCGCTTAACAAATCTGCATACCAATTTAACTTTTTAGGAGAGTAATTTTTTTAGATTTTTGCGATGCAACCCCTTGAATTTTTTCAAAAATTGAAAATGTCTGTTTCGCTACCTGAGATGGCCAGAACGATTCTCTGTTAATGCTGATCAAGAATATATATGATTTATAGGGTCGGAAATGGCTCCTTCACTGTTAAAAATTATATTTTCCTCTGCAAGATTCCTGAAATTGCAATTTTTATTCGATAATTTTTTTAACACGATTTTTTACATCACATTTTTGGGACAGCCAGGTTAAAAATCGCATAACTTTGTCAAAAATGCATTAATTTCAATTCTGAAAGCGTTCTGTGTTAGTTGCTTCGCGCTTAACAAATCTGCATACAAATTTAACTTTTTAGGAGGTAAATTTTTTTTAGATTTTTGCGATGCAACCCCTTGAATTTTTTCAAAAAATTGAAATGTCTGTTTCGCTACCTGAGATGGCCAGAACGATCTCTGTTAATGCTGATCAAGAATATATATGATTATAGGGTCGGAAATGGCTCCTTCACTGTTAAAATTATATTTTCCTCTGCAAGATTCCGAAATTGCAATTTTTATTCGATAATTTTTTAACACGATTTTTTACATCACATTTTGGGACAGCAGGTTTAAAAATCGCATAACTTTGTCAAAAATGCATTAATTTCAATTCGAAAGCGTTCTGTGTTAGTTGCTTCGCGCTTAACAAATCTGCATACAAATTTAACTTTTTAGGAGATCCAATTTTTTTTTAGATTTTTGCGATGCAACCCCTGAATTTTTTCAAAAAATTGAAAATGTCTGTTTGCTACCGAGATGCCAGAACGATTCTCCTGTAATGCTGATCAAGAATATATATGATTATAGGGTCGGAAATGGCTCTTCACTGTTAAAAATTATATTTCCTCTGCAAGATTCCGAAATTGCAATTTTTATTCGATAAATTTTTAACACGATTTTTTACATCACATTTTTTGGGACAGCAGGTTTAAAATCGCATAACTTTGTCAAAAATGCATTAATTTCAATTCGGAAAGCGTTTCTGTGTTAGTTGCTTCGCGCTTAACAAATCTGCATACTACATTTAACTTTTAGGAGGTAATTTTTTTTAGATTTTGCGATGCAACCCTTGAATTTTTTCAAAAATTGAAAATGTCTGTTTCGCTACCTGAGATGCCAGAACGATTCTCTGTTAATGCTGATCAAGAATATATATGATTATAGGGTCGGAATGGCTCCTTCACTGTTAAAATTATATTTTCCTCTGCAAGATTCCGAAAATTGCAATTTTTATTCGATAAATTTTTTTAACACGATTTTTTACATCACATTTTTGGACAGCCAAGGTTTAAAATCGCATAACTTTGTCAAAATGCATTAATTTCATTCTGAAAGCGTTTCTGTGTAGTTGCTTCGCGCTTAACAAATCTGCATACCACATTTAACTTTTAGGAGGTTAAATTTTTTTTAGATTTTGCGATGCAACCCCTTGAATTTTTTTCAAAAATTGAAAATGTCTGTTCGCTACCTGAGATGCCAGAACGATTCTCTGTTAATGCTGATCAGAATATATATGATTTTATAGGGTCGGAAATGGCTCCTTCACTGTTAAAATTATATTTTCCTCTGCAGATTCCGAAAATTGCAATTTTTATTCGATAATTTTTTTAACACGATTTTTTTACATCACATTTTTTGGGACAGCCAAGGTTAAAAATCGCATAACTTTGTCAAAAATGCATTAATTTCAATTCGGAAAGCGTTTCTGTGTTAGTTGCTTCGCGCTTAACAAATCTGCATAATTTAACTTTTTAGGAGGAATTTTTTTTTAGATTTTTGCGATGCAACCCCTTGAATTTTTTTCAAAAAATTGAAAATGTCTGTTTGCTACCTGAGATGGCCAGAACGATTCGTCTGTTAATGCTGATCAAGAATATATATGATTTATAGGGTCGGAAATGGCTCCTTCACTGTTAAAAATATTTTCCTCTGCAAGATTCCGAAATTGCAATTTTTATTCGATAATTTTTTTAACACGATTTTTTACATCACATTTTTGGGACAGCCAAGGTTTAAAAATCGCATAACTTTGTCAAAAATGCATTAATTTCAATTCGGAAAGCGTTTCTGTGTTAGTTGCTTCGCGCTTAACAAATCTGCATACTAAATTTAACTTTTTAGGAGATAATTTTTTTTAGATTTTTGCGATGCAACCCCTTGAATTTTTTTCAAAAAATTGAAAATGTCTGTTTGCTACCTGAGATGGCCAGAACGATTCCTGTTAATGCTGATCAAGAATATATATGATTTATAGGGTCGGAAATGGCTCCTTCACTGTTAAAAATTATATTTTCCTCTGCAAGATTCCTGAAATTGCAATTTTTATTCGATAATTTTTTTAACACGATTTTTTTACATCACATTTTTTGGGACAGCCAAGGTTTAAAAATCGCATAACTTTGTCAAAAATGCATTAATTTCAATTCGGAAAGCGTTTCTGTGTTAGTTGCTTCGCGCTTAACAAATCTGCATACTAAATTTAACTTTTTAGGAGATAAATTTTTTTTTAGATTTTTGCGATGCAACCCCTTGAATTTTTTTCAAAAAATTGAAAATGTCTGTTTGCTACCTGAGATGGCCAGAACGATTCGTCTGTTAATGCTGATCAAGATATATATGATTTATAGGGTCGGAAATGGCTCCTTCACTGTTAAAAATTATATTTTCCTCTGCAAGATTCCGAAAATTGCAATTTTTATTCGATAATTTTTTTTAACACGATTTTTTTACATCACATTTTTTGGGACAGCCAAGGTTTAAAAATCGCATAACTTTGTCAAAAATGCATTAATTTCAATTCGGAAAGCGTTTCTGTGTTAGTTGCTTCGCGCTTAACAAATCTGCATACCACATTTAACTTTTTAGGAGTCCAATTTTTTAGATTTTTGCGATGGCAACCCCTTGAATTTTTTTTCAAAAAATTGAAAATGTCTGTTTGCTACCTGAGATGGCCAGAACGATTCGTCTGTTAATGCTGATCAAGAATATATATGATTTATAGGGTCGGAAATGGCTCCTTCACTGTTAAAAATTATATTTTCCTCTGCAAGATTCCTGAAATTGCAATTTTTATTCGATAATTTTTTTACACGATTTTTTTACATCACATTTTTTGGGACAAGGTTTAAAAATCGCATAACTTTGTCAAAAATGCATTAATTTCAATTCGGAAAGCGTTTCTGTGTTAGTTGCTTCGCGCTTAACAAATCTGCATACTAAATTTAACTTTTTAGGAGATAATTTTTTTTTAGATTTTTGCGATGCAACCCTTGAATTTTTTTCAAAAAATTGAAAATGTCTGTTTTGCTACCTGAGATGGCCAACGATTCGTCTGTTAATGCTGATCAAGAATATATATGATTTATAGGGTCGGAAATGGCTCCTTCACTGTTAAAAATTTATTTTCCTCTGCAAGATTCCTGAAATTGCAATTTTTATTCGATAATTTTTTTTAACACGATTTTTTTTACATCATTTTTTGGTTGAATGTCTGTTTCGCTACCTGAGATGGCCAGAACGATTCTCTGTTAATGCTGATCAAGAATATATATGATTTATAGGGTCGGAAATGGCTCCTTCACTGTTAAAAATTATATTTTCCTCTGCAAGATTCCGAAATTGCAATTTTTATTCGATAATTTTTTTAACACGATTTTTTACATCACATTTTTTGGGACAGCCAAGGTTTAAAAATCGCATAACTTTGTCAAAAATGCATTAATTTCAATTCGGAAAGCGTTTCTGTGTTAGTTGCTTCGCGCTTAACAAATCTGCATACTAAATTTAACTTTTTAGGAGATAATTTTTTTTTAGATTTTTGCGATGCAACCCCTTGAATTTTTTTCAAAAAATTGAAAATGTCTGTTTTGCTACCTGAGATGGCCAAACGATTTCCTGTTAATGCTGATCAAGAATATATGATTTATAGGGTCGGAAATGGCTCCTTCACTGTTAAAAATTATATTTTCCTCTGCAAGATTCCGAAATTGCAATTTTTATTCGATATTTTTTTTAACACGATTTTTTTACATCACATTTTTTGGGACAGCCAAGGTTTAAAAATCGCATAACTTTGTCAAAAATGCATTAATTTCAATTCGGAAAGCGTTTCTGTGTTAGTTGCTTCGCGCTTAACAAATCTGCATACTAAATTTAACTTTTTAGGAGATAATTTTTTTTTAGATTTTGCGATGCAACCCCTTGAATTTTTTTCAAAAAATTGAAAATGTCTGTTTGCTACCTGAGGCCAAACGATCTGTTAATGCTGATCAAGAATATATATGATTTATAGGGTCGGAAATGGCTCCTTCACTGTTAAAAATTATATTTTCCTCTGCAAGATTCCTGAAATTGCATTTTTATTCGTTTTTTTAACACGATTTTTGGTGAAACCTGAGATAACGATTCTGTTAATGCTGATCTAGGGTCGGAAATGGCTCCTTCACTGTTAAAAATTATTTTTCCTCTGCAAGATTCCGAAATTGCAATTTTTATTCGATAATTTTTTTAACACGATTTTTTTACATCACATTTTTTGGGACAGCAAGGTTTAAAAATCGCATAACTTTGTCAAAAATGCATTAATTTCAATTCGGAAAGCGTTTCTGTGTTAGTTGCTTCGCGCTTAACAAATCTGCATACTAATTTAACTTTTTAGGAAATTTTTTTTAGATTTTTGCGATGCAACCCCTTGAATTTTTTTCAAAAAATTGAAAATGTCTGTTTGCTACCTGAGATGGCCAGAACGATTCGTCTGTTAATGCTGATCAAGAATATATATGATTTATAGGGTCGGAAATGGCTCCTTCACTGTTAAAAATTATATTTTCCTCTGCAAGATTCCTGAAATTGCAATTTTTATTCGATAATTTTTTTTAACACGATTTTTTTACATCACATTTTTTGGGACAGCCAAGGTTTAAAAATCGCATAACTTTGTCAAAAATGCATTAATTTCAATTCGGAAAGCGTTTCTGTGTTAGTTGCTTCGCGCTTAACAAATCTGCATACTAATTTAACTTTTTAGGAGATAATTTTTTTTTAGATTTTTGCGATGCAACCCCTTGAATTTTTTTCAAAAAATTGAAAATGTCTGTTTGCTACCTGAGATGGCCAGAACGATTCCTGTTAATGCTGATCAAGAATATATATGATTTATAGGGTCGGAAATGGCTCCTTCACTGTTAAAAATTATATTTTCCTCTGCAAGATTCCGAAATTGCAATTTTTATTCGATAATTTTTTTAACACGATTTTTTTTACATCACATTTTTTGGGACAGCCAAGGTTTAAAAATCGCATAACTTTGTCAAAAATGCATTAATTTCAATTCGGAAAGCGTTTCTGTGTTAGTTGCTTCGCGCTTAACAAATCTGCATACTAAATTTAACTTTTTAGGAGATAATTTTTTTTAGATTTTTGCGATGCAACCCCTTGAATTTTTTTCAAAAAATTGAAAATGTCTGTTTTGCTACCTGAGATGGCCAGAACGATTCTGTTAATGCTGATCAAGAATATATATGATTTATAGGGTCGGAAATGGCTCCTTCACTGTTAAAAATTATATTTTCCTCTGCAAGATTCCTGAAATTGCAATTTTTATTCGATAATTTTTTTAACACGATTTTTTACATCACATTTTTTGGGACAGCCAAGGTTTAAAAATCGCATAACTTTGTCAAAAATGCATTAATTTCAATTCGGAAAGCGTTTCTGTGTTAGTTGCTTCGCGCTTAACAAATCTGCATACTAAATTTAACTTTTTAGGAGATAATTTTTTTTTAGATTTTTGCGATGCAACCCCTTGAATTTTTTTCAAAAAATTGAAAATGTCTGTTTGCTACCTGAGATGGCCAGAACGATTCTCTGTTAATGCTGATCAAGAATATATATGATTTATAGGGTCGGAAATGGCTCCTTCACTGTTAAAAATTATATTTTCCTCTGCAAGATTCCTGAAATTGCAATTTTTATTCGATAAATTTTTTTTAACACGATTTTTTTACATCACATTTTTTGGGACAGCCAAGGTTTAAAAATCGCATAACTTTGTCAAAAATGCATTAATTTCAATTCGGAAAGCGTTTCTGTGTTAGTTGCTTCGCGCTTAACAAATCTGCATACTAAATTTAACTTTTTAGGAGATAATTTTTTTTTAGATTTTTGCGATGCAACCCCTTGAATTTTTTTCAAAAAATTGAAAATGTCTGTTTTGCTACCTGAGATGGCCAGAACGATTCGTCTGTTAATGCTGATCAAGAATATATATGATTTATAGGGTCGGAAATGGCTCCTTCACTGTTAAAAATATTTTCCTCTGCAAGATTCCGAAATTGCAATTTTTATTCGATAATTTTTTTTTAACACGATTTTTTTTACATCACATTTTTTGGGACAGCCAAGGTTTAAAAATCGCATAACTTTGTCAAAAATGCATTAATTTCAATTCGGAAAGCGTTTCTGTGTTAGTTGCTTCGCGCTTAACAAATCTGCATACTAAATTTAACTTTTTAGGAGATTAATTTTTTTTTAGATTTTTGCGATGCAACCCCTTGAATTTTTTCAAAAATTGAAAATGTCTGTTTGCTACCTGAGTGGCCAGAACGATTTCCTGTTAATGCTGATCAAGAATATATATGATTTATAGGGTCGGAAATGGCTCCTTCACTGTTAAAAATTATATTTTCCTCTGCAAGATTCCTGAAATTGCAATTTTTATTCGATAATTTTTTTACACGTTTTTTACATCACATTTTTTGGACAGCCAAGGTTTAAAATCGCATAACTTTGTCAAAAATGCATTAATTTCAATTCGGAAAGCGTTTCTGTGTTAGTTGCTTCGCGCTTAACAAATCTGCATACTACATTTAACTTTTTAGGAAATTTTTTTTTAGATTTTTGCGATGCAACCCCTTGAATTTTTTCAAAAAATTGAAATGTCTGTTTCGCTACCTGAGATGGCCAGAACGATTCT
>NW_018366622.1:0-18507 GCF_002093755.2 Drosophila serrata
TTCGCGCTTAAAAAATCTGCATACTAATAAACTTTTTAGGATTTTTAGATTTTTGCGATTGAATTTTTTCAAAAATTGAAAATGTCTGTTTTGCTACCTGAGATGGCCAAACGATTCGTCTGTTAATGCTGATCAAGAATATATATGATTTATAGGGTCGGAAATGGCTCCTTCACTGTTAAAAATTATATTTTCCTCTGCAAGATTCCGAAATTGCAATTTTTATTCGATAATTTTTTTAACACACGATTTTTTACATCACATTTTTTGGGACAGCCAAGGTTTAAAAATCGCATAACTTTGTCAAAAATGCATTAATTTCAATTCGGAAAGCGTTTCTGTGTTAGTTGCTTCGCGCTTAACAAATCTGCATACTAAATTTAACTTTTTAGGAGATCCAATTTTTTTTTAGATTTTTGCGATGCAACCCCTTGAATTTTTTTCAAAAAATTGAAATGTGTCTGTTTTGCTACCTGAGATGGCCAGAACGATTCGTCTGTTAATGCTGATCAAGAATATATATGATTTATAGGGTCGGAAATGGCTCCTTCACTGTTAAAAATTATATTTTCCTCTGCAAGATTCCGAAAATTGCAATTTTTATTCGATAATTTTTTTAACACGATTTTTTACATCCATTTTTGGGACAGCGAAGGTTAAAAATCGGCATAACTTTGTCAAAAATGCATTAATTTCAATCGGAAAGCGTTCCTGTGTTAGTTGCTTCGCGCTTAACAATCGCATACTAAATTAACTTTTAGGAGATCCAATTTTTTTTAGATTTTGCGATGCAACCCCTTGAATTTTTTTCAAAAAATTGAAAATGTCTGTTCGCTACTGAGATGGCCAAACGATTCGTCTGTTAATGCTGATCAAGAATATATATGATTTATAGGGTCGGAAATGGCTCCTTCACGTTAAAAATTAATTCCTTCTGCAAGATTCCAAAATGCAATTTTTATCGATAATTTTTAACACGATTTTTACATCACATTTTTGGGACAGCCAAGGTTTAAAAATCGCATAACTTTGTCAAAAATGCATTAATTTCAATTCGAAAGCGTTCCGTGTTAGTTGTTCGCGCTTAACAAATCTGCATACTAAATTTAACTTTTTAGGAGATCCAATTTTTTTAGATTTTTGCGATGCAACCCCTTGAATTTTTTCAAAAAATTGAAAATGTCTGTTCGCTACCGAGATGGCCAGAACGATTCGTCTGTTAATGCTGATCAAGAATATATATATTTATAGGGTCGGAAATGGCTCCTTCACTGTAAAAATTATATTTTCCTCTGCAAGATTCCGAAAATTGCAATTTTATCGATAATTTTTAACACGATTTTTACATCACATTTTTTGGGACAGCGAAGGTTTAAAAATCGCATAACTTTGTCAAAAATGCATTAATTTCAATTCGGAAAGCGTTCCTGTGTTAGTTGCTTCGGCGCTTAACAAATCTGCATACTAAATTTAACTTTTAGGAGATCCAATTTTTTTTTAGATTTTTGCGATGTAACCCCTTGAATTTTTTCAAAAAATTGAAAATGTCTGTTTCGCTACCTGAGATGGCCAGAACGATCGTCTGTTAATGCTGATCAAGAATATATTGATTTATAGGGTCGGAAATGGCTCCTTCACTGTAAAAATTATATTTTCCTCTGCAAGATTCCGAAAATGCAATTTTATTCGATAATTTTTTAACACGATTTTTTACATCACATTTTTGGGACAGCGAAGGTTAAAAATCGCATAACTTGTCAAAAATGCATTAATTTCAATTCGGAAAGCGTCCCGTGTTAGTTGCTTTCGCGCTTAACAAATCTGCATACTAAATTTAACTTTTTAGGAGATCCAATTTTTTTTTAGATTTTGCGATGCAACCCCTTGAATTTTTTCAAAAAATTGAAAATGTCTGTTTCGCTACCTGAGATGGCCAGAACGATTCGTCTGTAATGCTGATCAAGAATATATATGATTTATAGGGTCGGAAATGCTCCTTCACTTGAAAAATTTATTTCCTCTGCAAGATTCCGAAATTGCAATTTATTCGATACTTTTTAACAGATTTTTACATCACATTTTTTGGGACAGCCAAGGTTTAAAAATCGCATAACTTGTCAAAAATGCATTAATTTCAATTCGGAAAGCGTTCCGTGTTAGTTGCTTCGCGCTTAACAAATCTGCATACTAAATTTAACTTTTAGAGATCCAATTTTTTTAGATTTTGCGATGAACCCCTTGAATTTTTTTCAAAAATTGAAAATGTCTGTTTGCTACCTGAGATGGCCAGAACGATTCGTCTTTAATGCTGATCAAGAATATATATGATTTATAGGGTCGGAAATGGCTCCTTCACTGTAAAAATTATTTTCCTCTGCAAGATCCAAAATTGCAATTTTATTGATAATTTTTTAACACATTTTTTACATCACATTTTTGGGACAGCGAAGGTTTAAAAATCGCATAACTTTGTCAAAAATGCATTAATTTCAATTCGGAAAGCGTTCCGTGTTAGTTGTTCGCGTTAACAAATCTGCATACTAAATTAACTTTTAGGAGATCCAATTTTTTTTAGATTTTGCGATGCAACCCCTGAATTTTTTTCAAAAAATTGAAAATGTCTGTTTCGCTACCGAGATGGCCAGAACGATCGCTGTTAATGCTGATCAAGAATATATATGATTTATAGGGTCGGAAATGGCTCCTTCACTGTTAAAAATTTATTTCCTCTGCAAGATCCAAAATTGCAATTTTTATTCGATAATTTTTTAACACATTTTTTACATCACATTTTTGGACAGCGAAGTTTAAAAATCGCATAACTTGTCAAAAATGCATTAATTTCAATTCGGAAAGCGTTCCGTGTAGTTGCTTCGCGTTAACAAATCTGCATACTAAATTTAACTTTTTAGGAGATCCAATTTTTTTTTAGATTTTGCGATGCAACCCCTTGAATTTTTTTCAAAAAAATTGAAAATGTTGTTTCGCTACCTGAGATGGCCAGAACGATTCGTCTGTTAATGCTGATCAAGAATATATATGATTTATAGGGTCGGAAATGGCTCCTTCACTGTTAAAATTATATTTTCCTCTGCAAGATCCGAAATTGCATTTTATTCGATAATTTTTTAACACGATTTTTTACATCACATTTTTGGGACAGCGAAGGTTTAAAAATCGCATAACTTTGTCAAAATGCATTAATTTCAATTCGGAAAGCGTTCCGTGTTAGTTGTTTCGCGCTTAACAAATCTGCATACTAAATTTAACTTTTAGGAGATCCAATTTTTTTTAGATTTTTGCGATGCAACCCCTTGAATTTTTTCAAAAAATTGAAAATGTCTGTTTCGCTACCTGAGATGGCCAGAACGATTCGTCTGTTAATGCTGATCAAGAATATATATGATTTATAGGGTCGGAAATGGCTCCTTCACTGTTAAAAATTATATTTTCCTCTGCAAGATTCCGAAAATTGCAATTTTTATCGATAATTTTTTTAACACGATTTTTTACATCACATTTTTTGGGACAGCGAAGGTTTAAAAATCGCATAACTTTGTCAAAAATGCATTAATTTCAATTCGGAAAGCGTTCCCGTGTTAGTTGCTTCGCGCTTAACAAATCTGCATACTAAATTTAACTTTTTAGGAGATCCAATTTTTTTTAGATTTTTGCGATGCAACCCTTGAATTTTTTCAAAAAATTGAAAATGTCTGTTTCGCTACCTGAGATGGCCAGAACGATTCGTCTGTTAATGCTGATCAAGAATATATATGATTATAGGGTCGGAAATGGCTCCTTCACTGTTAAAAATTATATTTTCCTCTGCAAGATTCCGAAAATTGCAATTTTTATTCGATAATTTTTTTAACACGATTTTTTACATCACATTTTTGGGACAGCGAAGGTTTAAAAATCGCATAACTTTGTCAAAAATGCATTAATTTCAATTCGGAAAGCGTTCCCGTGTTAGTTGCTTCGCGCTTAACAAATCTGCATACTAAATTTAACTTTTTAGGAGATCCAATTTTTTTTTAGATTTTTGCGATGCAACCCCTTGAATTTTTTTCAAAAAATTGAAAATGTCTGTTTCGCTACCTGAGATGGCCAGAACGATTCGTCTGTTAATGCTGATCAAGAATATATATGATTTATAGGGTCGGAAATGGCTCCTTCACTGTTAAAAATTATATTTTCCTCTGCAAGATTCCGAAAATTGCAATTTTATTCGATAATTTTTTTAACACGATTTTTTACATCACATTTTTGGGACAGCGAAGGTTAAAAATCGCATAACTTTGTCAAAAATGCATTAATTTCAATTCGGAAAGCGTTCCGTGTTAGTTGCTTCGCGCTTAACAAATCTGCATACTAAATTTAACTTTTTAGGAGATCCAATTTTTTTTAGATTTTTGCGATGCAACCCCTTGAATTTTTTCAAAAAATTGAAAATGTCTGTTTCGCTACCTGAGATGGCCAGAACGATTCGTCTGTTAATGCTGATCAAGAATATATATGATTATAGGGTCGGAAATGGCTCCTTCACTGTTAAAAATTATTTTCCTCTGCAAGATTCCGAAAATTGCAATTTTTATTCGATAATTTTTTTAACACGATTTTTTTACATCACATTTTTGGGACAGCGAAGGTTTAAAAATCGCATAACTTTGTCAAAAATGCATTAATTTCAATTCGGAAAGCGTTCCGTGTTAGTTGCTTCGCGCTTAACAAATCTGCATACTAAATTTAACTTTTTAGGAGATCCAATTTTTTTTTAGATTTTTGCGATGCAACCCCTTGAATTTTTTCAAAAAATTGAAAATGTCTGTTTCGCTACCTGAGATGGCCAGAACGATTCGTCTGTTAATGCTGATCAAGAATATATATGATTTATAGGGTCGGAAATGGCTCCTTCACTGTTAAAAATTATATTTTCCTCTGCAAGATTCCGAAAATTGCAATTTTTATTCGATAATTTTTTTAACACGATTTTTTTACATCACATTTTTGGGACAGCGAAGGTTTAAAAATCGCATAACTTTGTCAAAAATGCATTAATTTCAATTCGGAAAGCGTTCCCGTGTTAGTTGCTTCGCGCTTAACAAATCTGCATACTAAATTTAACTTTTTAGGAGATCCAATTTTTTTTTAGATTTTTGCGATGCAACCCCTTGAATTTTTTTCAAAAAATTGAAAATGTCTGTTTCGCTACCTGAGATGGCCAGAACGATTCGTCTGTTAATGCTGATCAAGAATATATATGATTTATAGGGTCGGAAATGGCTCCTTCACTGTTAAAATTATATTTTCCTCTGCAAGATTCCGAAAATTGCAATTTTTATTCGATAATTTTTTTAACACGATTTTTTACATCACATTTTTGGGACAGCGAAGGTTTAAAAATCGCATAACTTTGTCAAAAATGCATTAATTTCAATTCGGAAAGCGTTCCCGTGTTAGTTGCTTCGCGCTTAACAAATCTGCATACTAAATTTAACTTTTTAGGAGATCCAATTTTTTTTAGATTTTTGCGATGCAACCCCTTGAATTTTTTCAAAAAATTGAAAATGTCTGTTTCGCTACCTGAGATGGCCAGAACGATTCGTCTGTTAATGCTGATCAAGAATATATATGATTTATAGGGTCGGAAATGGCTCCTTCACTGTTAAAAATTATATTTCCTCTGCAAGATTCCGAAAATTGCAATTTTTATTCGATAATTTTTTTAACACGATTTTTTACATCACATTTTTGGGACAGCGAAGGTTTAAAAATCGCATAACTTTGTCAAAAATGCATTAATTTCAATTCGGAAAGCGTTCCGTGTTAGTTGCTTCGCGCTTAACAAATCTGCATACTAAATTAACTTTTTAGGAGATCCAATTTTTTTTAGATTTTTGCGATGCAACCCCTTGAATTTTTTTCAAAAAATTGAAAATGTCTGTTTCGCTACCTGAGATGGCCAGAACGATTCGTCTGTTAATGCTGATCAAGAATATATATGATTTATAGGGTCGGAAATGGCTCCTTCACTGTTAAAAATTATATTTTCCTCTGCAAGATTCCGAAAATTGCAATTTTTATTCGATAATTTTTTTAACACGATTTTTTTACATCACATTTTTGGGACAGCGAAGGTTTAAAAATCGCATAACTTTGTCAAAAATGCATTAATTTCAATTCGGAAAGCGTTCCCGTGTTAGTTGCTTCGCGCTTAACAAATCTGCATACTAAATTTAACTTTTTAGGAGATCCAATTTTTTTTAGATTTTGCGATGCAACCCCTTGAATTTTTTTCAAAAAATTGAAAATGTCTGTTTCGCTACCTGAGATGGCCAGAACGATTCGTCTGTTAATGCTGATCAAGAATATATATGATTTATAGGGTCGGAAATGGCTCCTTCACTGTTAAAAATTATATTTTCCTCTGCAAGATTCCGAAAATTGCAATTTTATTCGATAATTTTTTTAACACGATTTTTTACATCACATTTTTGGGACAGCGAAGGTTTAAAAATCGCATAACTTTGTCAAAAATGCATTAATTTCAATTCGGAAAGCGTTCCCGTGTTAGTTGCTTCGCGCTTAACAAATCTGCATACTAAATTTAACTTTTTAGGAGATCCAATTTTTTTTAGATTTTTGCGATGCAACCCCTTGAATTTTTTCAAAAAATTGAAAATGTCTGTTTCGCTACCTGAGATGGCCAGAACGATTCGTCTGTTAATGCTGATCAAGAATATATATGATTTATAGGGTCGGAAATGGCTCCTTCACTGTTAAAAATTATATTTTCCTCTGCAAGATTCCGAAAATTGCAATTTTTATTCGATAATTTTTTTTAACACGATTTTTTTACATCACATTTTTTGGGACAGCGAAGGTTTAAAAATCGCATAACTTTGTCAAAAATGCATTAATTTCAATTCGGAAAGCGTTCCCGTGTTAGTTGCTTCGCGCTTAACAAATCTGCATACTAAATTTAACTTTTTAGGAGATCCAATTTTTTTTAGATTTTGCGATGCAACCCCTTGAATTTTTTCAAAAAATTGAAAATGTCTGTTTCGCTACCTGAGATGGCCAGAACGATTCGTCTGTTAATGCTGATCAAGAATATATATGATTTATAGGGTCGGAAATGGCTCCTTCACTGTTAAAAATTATATTTTCCTCTGCAAGATTCCGAAAATTGCAATTTTATTCGATAATTTTTTTAACACGATTTTTTACATCACATTTTTGGGACAGCGAAGGTTTAAAAATCGCATAACTTTGTCAAAAATGCATTAATTTCAATTCGGAAAGCGTTCCCGTGTTAGTTGCTTCGCGCTTAACAAATCTGCATACTAAATTTAACTTTTTAGGAGATCCAATTTTTTTTAGATTTTGCGATGCAACCCCTTGAATTTTTTTCAAAAAATTGAAAATGTCTGTTTCGCTACCTGAGATGGCCAGAACGATTCGTCTGTTAATGCTGATCAAGAATATATATGATTTATAGGGTCGGAAATGGCTCCTTCACTGTTAAAAATTATATTTTCCTCTGCAAGATTCCGAAAATTGCAATTTTTATTCGATAATTTTTTTAACACGATTTTTTACATCACATTTTTGGGACAGCGAAGGTTTAAAAATCGCATAACTTTGTCAAAAATGCATTAATTTCAATTCGGAAAGCGTTCCCGTGTTAGTTGCTTCGCGCTTAACAAATCTGCATACTAAATTTAACTTTTTAGGAGATCCAATTTTTTTTAGATTTTTGCGATGCAACCCCTTGAATTTTTTCAAAAAATTGAAAATGTCTGTTTCGCTACCTGAGATGGCCAGAACGATTCGTCTGTTAATGCTGATCAAGAATATATATGATTTATAGGGTCGGAAATGGCTCCTTCACTGTTAAAAATTATATTTTCCTCTGCAAGATTCCGAAAATTGCAATTTTATTCGATAATTTTTTTAACACGATTTTTTACATCACATTTTTTGGGACAGCGAAGGTTTAAAAATCGCATAACTTTGTCAAAAATGCATTAATTTCAATTCGGAAAGCGTTCCCGTGTTAGTTGCTTCGCGCTTAACAAATCTGCATACTAAATTTAACTTTTTAGGAGATCCAATTTTTTTTAGATTTTTGCGATGCAACCCCTTGAATTTTTTTCAAAAAATTGAAAATGTCTGTTTCGCTACCTGAGATGGCCAGAACGATTCGTCTGTTAATGCTGATCAAGAATATATATGATTTATAGGGTCGGAAATGGCTCCTTCACTGTTAAAAATTATATTTTCCTCTGCAAGATTCCGAAAATTGCAATTTTATTCGATAATTTTTTTAACACGATTTTTTACATCACATTTTTTGGGACAGCGAAGGTTTAAAAATCGCATAACTTTGTCAAAAATGCATTAATTTCAATTCGGAAAGCGTTCCGTGTTAGTTGCTTCGCGCTTAACAAATCTGCATACTAAATTTAACTTTTTAGGAGATCCAATTTTTTTTAGATTTTTGCGATGCAACCCCTTGAATTTTTTTCAAAAAATTGAAAATGTCTGTTTCGCTACCTGAGATGGCCAGAACGATTCGTCTGTTAATGCTGATCAAGAATATATATGATTTATAGGGTCGGAAATGGCTCCTTCACTGTTAAAAATTATATTTTCCTCTGCAAGATTCCGAAAATTGCAATTTTATTCGATAATTTTTTTAACACGATTTTTTACATCACATTTTTTGGGACAGCGAAGGTTTAAAAATCGCATAACTTTGTCAAAAATGCATTAATTTCAATTCGGAAAGCGTTCCCGTGTTAGTTGCTTCGCGCTTAACAAATCTGCATACTAAATTTAACTTTTTAGGAGATCCAATTTTTTTTAGATTTTTGCGATGCAACCCCTTGAATTTTTTCAAAAAATTGAAAATGTCTGTTTCGCTACCTGAGATGGCCAGAACGATTCGTCTGTTAATGCTGATCAAGAATATATATGATTTATAGGGTCGGAAATGGCTCCTTCACTGTTAAAAATTATATTTCCTCTGCAAGATTCCGAAAATTGCAATTTTATTCGATAATTTTTTTTAACACGATTTTTTACATCACATTTTTTGGGACAGCGAAGGTTTAAAAATCGCATAACTTTGTCAAAAATGCATTAATTTCAATTCGGAAAGCGTTCCCGTGTTAGTTGCTTCGCGCTTAACAAATCTGCATACTAAATTTAACTTTTTAGGAGATCCAATTTTTTTTAGATTTTTGCGATGCAACCCCTTGAATTTTTTTCAAAAAATTGAAATGTCTGTTTCGCTACCTGAGATGGCCAGAACGATTCGTCTGTTAATGCTGATCAAGAATATATATGATTTATAGGGTCGGAAATGGCTCCTTCACTGTTAAAAATTATATTTTCCTCTGCAAGATTCCGAAAATTGCAATTTTTATTCGATAATTTTTTTAACACGATTTTTTACATCACATTTTTGGGACAGCGAAGGTTTAAAAATCGCATAACTTTGTCAAAAATGCATTAATTTCAATTCGGAAAGCGTTCCCGTGTTAGTTGCTTCGCGCTTAACAAATCTGCATACTAAATTTAACTTTTTAGGAGATCCAATTTTTTTTTAGATTTTTGCGATGCAACCCCTTGAATTTTTTTCAAAAAATTGAAAATGTCTGTTTCGCTACCTGAGATGGCCAGAACGATTCGTCTGTTAATGCTGATCAAGAATATATATGATTTATAGGGTCGGAAATGGCTCCTTCACTGTTAAAAATTATATTTTCCTCTGCAAGATTCCGAAAATTGCAATTTTTATTCGATAATTTTTTTTAACACGATTTTTTACATCACATTTTTTGGGACAGCGAAGGTTTAAAAATCGCATAACTTTGTCAAAAATGCATTAATTTCAATTCGGAAAGCGTTCCCGTGTTAGTTGCTTCGCGCTTAACAAATCTGCATACTAAATTTAACTTTTTAGGAGATCCAATTTTTTTTTAGATTTTTGCGATGCAACCCCTTGAATTTTTTTCAAAAAATTGAAAATGTCTGTTTCGCTACCTGAGATGGCCAGAACGATTCGTCTGTTAATGCTGATCAAGAATATATATGATTTATAGGGTCGGAAATGGCTCCTTCACTGTTAAAAATTATATTTTCCTCTGCAAGATTCCGAAAATTGCAATTTTATTCGATAATTTTTTTTAACACGATTTTTTACATCACATTTTTGGGACAGCGAAGGTTTAAAAATCGCATAACTTTGTCAAAAATGCATTAATTTCAATTCGGAAAGCGTTCCCGTGTTAGTTGCTTCGCGCTTAACAAATCTGCATACTAAATTTAACTTTTTAGGAGATCCAATTTTTTTTTAGATTTTTGCGATGCAACCCCTTGAATTTTTTTCAAAAAATTGAAAATGTCTGTTTCGCTACCTGAGATGGCCAGAACGATTCGTCTGTTAATGCTGATCAAGAATATATATGATTTATAGGGTCGGAAATGGCTCCTTCACTGTTAAAAATTATATTTTCCTCTGCAAGATTCCGAAAATTGCAATTTTATTCGATAATTTTTTTAACACGATTTTTTACATCACATTTTTGGGACAGCGAAGGTTTAAAAATCGCATAACTTTGTCAAAAATGCATTAATTTCAATTCGGAAAGCGTTCCCGTGTTAGTTGCTTCGCGCTTAACAAATCTGCATACTAAATTTAACTTTTTAGGAGATCCAATTTTTTTTAGATTTTTGCGATGCAACCCCTTGAATTTTTTTCAAAAAATTGAAAATGTCTGTTTCGCTACCTGAGATGGCCAGAACGATTCGTCTGTTAATGCTGATCAAGAATATATATGATTTATAGGGTCGGAAATGGCTCCTTCACTGTTAAAAATTATATTTTCCTCTGCAAGATTCCGAAAATTGCAATTTTTATTCGATAATTTTTTTTAACACGATTTTTTACATCACATTTTTGGGACAGCGAAGGTTTAAAAATCGCATAACTTTGTCAAAAATGCATTAATTTCAATTCGGAAAGCGTTCCGTGTTAGTTGCTTCGCGCTTAACAAATCTGCATACTAAATTTAACTTTTTAGGAGATCCAATTTTTTTTAGATTTTTGCGATGCAACCCCTTGAATTTTTTCAAAAAATTGAAAATGTCTGTTTCGCTACCTGAGATGGCCAGAACGATTCGTCTGTTAATGCTGATCAAGAATATATATGATTTATAGGGTCGGAAATGGCTCCTTCACTGTTAAAAATTATATTTCCTCTGCAAGATTCCGAAAATTGCAATTTTATTCGATAATTTTTTTTAACACGATTTTTTACATCACATTTTTTGGGACAGCGAAGGTTTAAAAATCGCATAACTTTGTCAAAAATGCATTAATTTCAATTCGGAAAGCGTTCCGTGTTAGTTGCTTCGCGCTTAACAAATCTGCATACTAAATTTAACTTTTTAGGAGATCCAATTTTTTTTAGATTTTTGCGATGCAACCCCTTGAATTTTTTCAAAAAATTGAAAATGTCTGTTTCGCTACCTGAGATGGCCAGAACGATTCGTCTGTTAATGCTGATCAAGAATATATATGATTTATAGGGTCGGAAATGGCTCCTTCACTGTTAAAAATTATATTTTCCTCTGCAAGATTCCGAAAATTGCAATTTTATTCGATAATTTTTTTAACACGATTTTTTACATCACATTTTTGGGACAGCGAAGGTTTAAAAATCGCATAACTTTGTCAAAAATGCATTAATTTCAATTCGGAAAGCGTTCCGTGTTAGTTGCTTTCGCGCTTAACAAATCTGCATACTAAATTTAACTTTTTAGGAGATCCAATTTTTTTTAGATTTTGCGATGCAACCCCTTGAATTTTTTTCAAAAATTGAAATGTCTGTTTCGCTACCTGAGATGGCCAGAACGATTCGTCTGTTAATGCTGATCAAGAATATATATGATTTATAGGGTCGGAAATGGCTCCTTCACTGTTAAAATTATATTTCCTCTGCAAGATTCCGAAAATTGCAATTTTTATCGATAATTTTTTAACACGATTTTTTACATCACATTTTTTGGGACAGCGAAGGTAAAAATCGCATAACTTTGTCAAAAATGCATTAATTCAATTCGGAAAGCGTTCCGTGTAGTTGCTTCGCGCTTAACAAATCTGCATACTAAATTTAACTTTTAGGAGATCCAATTTTTTTTAGATTTTGCGATGCAACCCCTTGAATTTTTTCAAAAAATTGAAAATGTCTGTTTGCTACCTGAGATGGCCAGAACGATTCGTCTGTTAATGCTGATCAAGAATATATATGATTTATAGGGTCGGAAATGGCTCCTTCACTGTTAAAAATTATATTTTCCTCTGCAAGATTCCGAAATTGCAATTTTATTCGATAATTTTTTTAACACATTTTTTACATCACATTTTTGGGACAGCGAAGGTTTAAAAATCGCATAACTTTGTCAAAAATGCATTAATTTCAATTCGGAAAGCGTTCCGTGTTAGTTGCTTCGCGCTTAACAAATCTGCATACTAAATTTAACTTTTAGGAGATCCAATTTTTTTAGATTTTTGCGATGCAACCCCTTGAATTTTTTTCAAAAAATTGAAAATGTCTGTTTCGCTACCTGAGATGGCCAGAACGATTCGTCTGTTAATGCTGATCAAGAATATATATGATTTATAGGGTCGGAAATGGCTCCTTCACTGTAAAAATTATATTTCCTCTGCAAGATTCCGAAATTGCAATTTTATTCGATAATTTTTTAACACGATTTTTTACATCACATTTTTTGGGACAGCGAAGGTTAAAATCGCATAACTTTGTCAAAAATGCATTAATTTCAATTCGGAAAGCGTTCTGTTAGTTGCTTCGCGCTTAACAAATCTGCATACTAAATTAACTTTTAGGAGATCCAATTTTTTTTAGATTTTGCGATGCAACCCCTTGAATTTTTTCAAAAAATTGAAAATGTCTGTTTGCTACCTGAGATGGCCAGAACGATTCGTCTGTTAATGCTGATCAAGAAATATATGATTATAGGGTCGGAAATGGCTCCTTCACTGTTAAAAATTATATTTTCCTCTGCAAGATTCCGAAATTGCAATTTTATTCGATAATTTTTTTTAACACGATTTACATCACATTTTTGGGACAGCGAAGTTAAAAATCGCATAACTTTGTCAAAAATCATTAATTTCAATTCGGAAGCGTTCTGTGTTAGTTGCTTCGCGCTTAACAAATCTGCATACTAAATTTAACTTTTTAGGAGATCCAATTTTTTTTTAGATTTTGCGATGCAACCCCTTGAATTTTTTCAAAAAATTGAAATGTCTGTTTGCTACCTGAGATGGCCAAACGATGCGTCTGTTAATGCTGATCAAGAATATATGATTTATAGGGTCGGAAATGGCTCCTTCACTGTAAAAATTATATTTCCTCTGCAAGATTCCTGAAATTGCAATTTTTTCGATAATTTTTAACACGATTTTTTACATCACATTTTTGGGACAGCTCGCATACGTCGATTAATGTGTTAAGCGGGGGGTTTGTTTAAAATCGCATAACTTTGTCAAAAATGCATTAATTTCAATTCGGAAAGCGTTCCTGTGTTAGTTGCTTCGCGCTTAACAAATCTGCATACTAAATTTAACTTTTTAGGAGATCCAATTTTTTTTTAGATTTTTGCGATGCAACCCCTTGAATTTTTTTCAAAAAATTGAAAATGTCTGTTTTGCTACCTGAGGGCCAGAACGATTCGTCTGTTAATGCTGATCAAGAATATATATGATTATAGGGTCGGAAATGGCTCCTTCACTGTTAAAAATTATATTTTCCTCTGCAAGATTCCGAAAATTGCAATTTTTATTCGATAATTTTTTTTAACACGATTTTTTTACATCACATTTTTTGGGACAGCCAAGGTTTAAAAATCGCATAACTTTGTCAAAAATGCATTAATTTCAATTCGGAAAGCGTTCCTGTGTTAGTTGCTTCGCGCTTAACAAATCTGCATACTAAATTTAACTTTTTAGGAGATAATTTTTTTTAGATTTTTGCGATGCCCTTGAATTTTTCAAAAAATTGAAAATGTCTGTTTTGCTACCTGAGATGGCCAGAACGATTCGTCTGTTAATGCTGATCAAGAATATATATGATTTATAGGGTCGGAAATGGCTCCTTCACTGTTAAAATTATATTTTCCTCTGCAAGATTCCTGAAAATTGCAATTTTTATTCGATAATTTTTTTTAACACGATTTTTTACATCACATTTTTTGGGACAGCCAAGGTTTAAAAATCGCATAACTTTGTCAAAAATGCATTAATTTCAATTCGGAAAGCGTTGTGTTAGTTGCTTCGCGCTTAACAAATCTGCATACTAAATTTAACTTTTTAGGAGATCCAATTTTTTTTTAGATTTTTGCGATGCAACCCCTTGAATTTTTTTCAAAAAATTGAAAATGTCTGTTTTGCTACCTGAGATGGCCAGAACGATTCGCTGTTAATGCTGATCAAGAATATATATGATTTATAGGGTCGGAAATGGCTCCTTCACTGTTAAAAATTATATTTTCCTCTGCAAGATTCCTGAAATTGCAATTTTTATTCGATAATTTTTTTTAACACGATTTTTTTACATCACATTTTTTGGGACAGCCAAGGTTTAAAAATCGCATAACTTTGTCAAAAATGCATTAATTTCAATTCGGAAAGCGTTCCTGTGTTAGTTGCTTCGCGCTTAACAAATCTGCATACTAAATTTAACTTTTTAGGAGATCCAATTTTTTTTAGATTTTTGCGATGCAACCCCTTGAATTTTTTTCAAAAAATTGAAAATGTCTGTTTTGCTACCTGAGATGGCCAGAACGATTCGTCTGTTAATGCTGATCAAGAATATATATGATTTATAGGGTCGGAAATGGCTCCTTCACTGTTAAAAATTATATTTCCTCTGCAAGATTCCTGAAAATTGCAATTTTTATTCGATAATTTTTTTTAACACGATTTTTTACATCACATTTTTGGGACAGCAAGGTTTAAAAATCGCATAACTTTGTCAAAAATGCATTAATTTCAATTCGGAAAGCGTTCCTGTGTTAGTTGCTTCGCGCTTAACAAATCTGCATACTAAATTTAACTTTTTAGGAGATCCAATTTTTTTTAGATTTTTGCGATGCAACCCCTTGAATTTTTTTCAAAAAATTGAAAATGTCTGTTTTGCTACCTGAGATGGCCAGAACGATTCGTCTGTTAATGCTGATCAAGAATATATATGATTTATAGGGTCGGAAATGGCTCCTTCACTGTTAAAAATTATATTTCCTCTGCAAGATTCCTGAAAATTGCAATTTATTCGATAATTTTTTTACACGATTTTTTTACATCACATTTTTTTTAAAAATCGCATAACTTTGTCAAAAATGCATTAATTTCAATTCGGAAAGCGTTCCTGTGTTAGTTGCTTCGCGCTTAACAAATCTGCATACTAAATTTAACTTTTTAGGAGATCCAATTTTTTTTAGATTTTTGCGATGCAACCCCTTGAATTTTTTTCAAAAAATTGAAAATGTCTGTTTTGCTACCTGAGATGGCCAGAACGATTCGCTGTTAATGCTGATCAAGAATATATAATTTATAGGGTCGGAAATGGCTCCTTCACTGTTAAAATTATATTTTCCTCTGCAAGATTCCTGAAATTGCAATTTTTCGATAATTTTTTTTAACACGATTTTTTTACATCACATTTTTTGGGACAGCCAAGGTTTAAAAATCGCATAACTTTGTCAAAAATGCATTAATTTCAATTCGGAAAGCGTTCCTGTGTTAGTTGCTTCGCGCTTAACAAATCTGCATACTAAATTTAACTTTTTAGGAGATAATTTTTTTTAGATTTTTGCGATGCAACCCCTTGAATTTTTCAAAAAATTGAAAATGTCTGTTTGCTACCTGAGATGGCCAGAACGATTCGTCTGTTAATGCTGATCAAGAATATATATGATTTATAGGGTCGGAAATGGCTCCTTCACTGTTAAAAATTATATTTCCTCTGCAAGATTCCGAAATTGCAATTTTATTCGATAATTTTTTTAACACGATTTTTTTACATCACATTTTTTGGGACAGCCAAGGTTTAAAAATCGCATAACTTTGTCAAAAATGCATTAATTTCAATTCGGAAAGCGTTTCTGTGTTAGTTGCTTCGCGCTTAACAAATCTGCATACTAAATTTAACTTTTTAGGAGATCCAATTTTTTTTTAGATTTTTGCGATGCAACCCCTTGAATTTTTTCAAAAAATTGAAAATGTCTGTTTTGCTACCTGAGATGGCCAGAACGATTCGTCTGTTAATGCTGATCAAGAATATATATGATTTATAGGGTCGGAAATGGCTCCTTCACTGTTAAAAATTATATTTTCCTCTGCAAGATTCCTGAAAATTGCAATTTTTATTCGATAATTTTTTTAACACGATTTTTTACATCACATTTTGGGACAGCCAAGTTTAAAAATCGCATAACTTTGTCAAAAATGCATTAATTTCAATTCGGAAAGCGTTTCTGTGTTAGTTGCTTCGCGCTTAACAAATCTGCATACTAAATTTAACTTTTTAGGAGATCCAATTTTTTTTAGATTTTTGCGATGCAACCCCTTGAATTTTTTTCAAAAAATTGAAAATGTCTGTTTTGCTACCTGAGATGGCCAGAACGATTCGTCTGTTAATGCTGATCAAGAATATATATGATTTATAGGGTCGGAAATGGCTCCTTCACTGTTAAAAATTATATTTTCCTCTGCAAGATTCCTGAAATTGCAATTTTTATTCGATAATTTTTTTTAACACGATTTTTTTACATCACATTTTTGGGACAGCCAAGGTTTAAAAATCGCATAACTTTGTCAAAAATGCATTAATTTCAATTCGGAAAGCGTTCCTGTGTTAGTTGCTTCGCGCTTAACAAATCTGCATACTAAATTTAACTTTTTAGGAGATCCAATTTTTTTTAGATTTTTGCGATGCAACCCCTTGAATTTTTTTCAAAAAATTGAAAATGTCTGTTTTGCTACCTGAGATGGCCAGAACGATTCGTCTGTTAATGCTGATCAAGAATATATATGATTTATAGGGTCGGAAATGGCTCCTTCACTGTTAAAAATTATATTTTCCTCTGCAAGATTCCTGAAATTGCAATTTTTATTCGATAATTTTTTTAACACGATTTTTTACATCACATTTTTTGGGACAGCCAAGGTTTAAAAATCGCATAACTTTGTCAAAAATGCATTAATTTCAATTCGGAAAGCGTTTCTGTTAGTTGCTTCGCGCTTAACAAATCTGCATACTAAATTTAACTTTTTAGGAGATTTTTTTTTTTAGATTTTTGCGATGCAACCCCTTGAATTTTTTTCAAAAAATTGAAAATGTCTGTTTTGCTACCTGAGATGGCCAGAACGATTCGTCTGTTAATGCTGATCAAGAATATATATGATTTATAGGGTCGGAAATGGCTCCTTCACTGTTAAAAATTATATTTTCCTCTGCAAGATTCCTGAAATTGCAATTTTTATTCGATAATTTTT
Source organism: Drosophila serrata (assembly GCF_002093755.2). Taxonomy (NCBI): domain Eukaryota; kingdom Metazoa; phylum Arthropoda; class Insecta; order Diptera; family Drosophilidae; genus Drosophila; species Drosophila serrata. The sequence continues at coordinate 17,594 of NW_018366622.1, forward strand.
TTAACACGATTTTTTACATCACATTTTTTGGACAGCCAAGGTTTAAAAATCGCATAACTTTGTCAAAAATGCATTAATTTCAATTCGGAAAGCGTTTCTGTGTTAGTTGCTTCGCGCTTAACAAATCTGCATACTAAATTTAACTTTTTAGGATAATTTTTTTAGATTTTGCGATGCAACCCCTTGAATTTTTTTCAAAAAATTGAAAATGTCTGTTTTGCTACCTGAGATGGCCAGAACGATTCGTCTGTTAATGCTGATCAAGAATATATAATTTATAGGGTCGGAAATGGCTCCTTCACTGTTAAAAATTATATTTTCCTCTGCAAGATTCCTGAAATTGCAATTTTTATTCGATAATTTTTTTAAACACGATTTTTTTACATCACATTTTTTGGGACAGCCAAGGTTTAAAAATCGCATAACTTTGTCAAAAATGCATTAATTTCAATTCGGAAAGCGTTTCTGTGTTAGTTGCTTCGCGCTTAACAAATCTGCATACTAAATTTAACTTTTTAGGAGATAATTTTTTTTTTAGATTTTTGCGATGCAACCCCTTGAATTTTTTTCAAAAAATTGAAAATGTCTGTTTTGCTACCTGAGATGGCCAGAACGATTCGCTGTTAATGCTGATCAAGAATATATGATTTATAGGGTCGGAAATGGCTCCTTCACTGTTAAAAATTATATTTTCCTCTGCAAGATTCCTGAAATTGCATTTTTATTCGATAATTTTTTTACACGATTTTTTACATCACATTTTTTGGGACAGCCAAGGTTTAAAAATCGCATAACTTTGTCAAAAATGCATTAATTTCAATTCGGAAAGCGTTCCTGTGTTAGTTGCTTCGCGCTTAACAAATCTGCATACTAAATTTAACTTTTTAGGGATAATTTTTTTTTTAGATTTTTGA
>NW_018366623.1:0-28934 GCF_002093755.2 Drosophila serrata
TGAACTTGCACACTCAAAAAAAAGAAAGAAAGAAAAACAAAATGAGAAGAGAGGAAAGCAAAGTTGAGGGAAAGATGATCAGGTGAGCGAATTACCTAACCGGCGACGTTTTTTGTACAGACACAAAACAACACTGGCTTGATATAATATTTAGAGACGAGGATATGTTAAGTACATGAATGTATATAATTTTAAATAGATACTAATTTATACACGAAAGCAAAACGAAAAACGAACACGAAAAACGGGGTAAACAGAATGTCGCCACCTACTCGTACTCGTACTCGGTACCCATTTGTAACCATTTGACTTTTTACGTGCGATTATATAGATTATATATACATTATATATACTATAAAACTTATATGCTTACAAAGATTGTTGTTTCGGCAGAATGCAGGCAAATGAGCAGGAGAACCTTTACACTAGCAAGTAGAAGCGCAGCGACCGAGTATTAGCAATACAAAATACAGATGGAAACATTAAATAAATAAATACAGAACGGAAAATAGAGCAGGAGAAATAACAGGAAAACAAGAGAAAAGAAAAGTACAGCTAGTTAATATATATAAGTATATATATTACAGAAACCGAAACCTTAATCAATATAAGATTCAGATAACGCTAAGACCCAAATTGTTACCTTAAACCCAAACCCAACCCAAAAAGGATGTACTCACAGCCAGCTCTCCACTCCAGTCCAAGTCTACACAAACACACTCACACACACCATTCTCTACACACAGGACACAAGGAGGAGCGGATCCTCGCCGACGATCGATTCCCACACAACAAACCATATAAATAATATGTAGAATAAACATGAAATCCTTTTCTAAAAAACAAAACAATTCTACGCTGTTTAATTTCCGATGAAAGGTCTAAAAGAAATCTACTTTTATAAATAAATAATATGATCCAAAGATATGCTTCAATATCCTCATATCACTAACATTAAAGACAAATAAAAATTTAAATGGGGAGAAGAAAACTCCTTTTGAATCCGAAAGCTCTGCAAGCTTTAAGTATATAAGGTAGCAAGGACAATGCTCCCGTAAAGTCCAAAGGACATGGTTGTGAAACCTGCACACAAGCTCTAAACCAAATCTACTTGAATGAAATGCCTTGCTTAGAAAGCTTACCGTAGCAGGGAAATGAGGGCAAGGATAACTAAAACGCGTTCTTGGTTTTACAAATTGATTTATTATTGAATGTTTTGATTTCTTTAAATTATAAAAGATAACATTTGTTCAATTATCGCATAACTTTGTCAAAAATGCATTAATTTCAATTCGGAAAGCGTTCCTGTGTTAGTTGCTTCGCGTTTAACAAATCTGCATACTACATTTAACTTTTTAGGAAGATCAATTTTTTTTAGATTTTTGCGATGCAACCCTTGAATTTTTTTCAAAAATTGAAAATGTCTGTTTTGCTACCTGAGATGGCCAGAACGATGCGTCTGTTAATGCTGATCAAGAAATATATGATTTATAGGTCGGAAATGGTCCTTCACTGTTAAAATTATATTTTCCTGCAAGATCCGAAATTGCAATTTTTATTCGATAATTTTTTTTAACACGATTTTTTACTTCACATTTTTTGGGACAGTCGAGGTTTAAAAATCGCATAACTTGTCAAAAATGCATTAATTTCAATTCGGAAAGCGTTCTGTGTTAGTTGTTCGCGTTAACAAATCTGCATACTACATTTAACTTTTTAGGAGATCCAATTTTTTTTTAGATTTTTGCGATGCAACCCCTTATTTTTTTTCAAAAATTGAAAATGTCTGTTTTGCTACCTGAGATGGCCAGAACGATGCGTCTGTTAATGCTGATCAAGAATATATATGATTTATAGGGTCGGAAATGGCTCCTTCACTGTTAAAAATTATATTTTCCTCTGCAAGATTCCTGAAATTGCAATTTTTATTCGATAATTTTTTTTAACACGATTTTTTTACATTCACATTTTTTGGGACAACAGGTTTAAAAATCGCATAACTTTGTCAAAAATGCATTAATTTCAATTCGGAAAGCGTTCCTGTGTTAGTTGCTTCGCGCTTAACAAATCTGCATACTACATTTAACTTTTAGGAGATCCATTTTTTTTTAGATTTTTGCGATGCAACCCCTTGAATTTTTTTCAAAAAATTGAAAATGTCTGTTTTGCTACCTGAGATGGCCAGAACGATGCGTCTGTTAATGCTGATCAAGAATATATATGATTTATAGGGTCGGAAATGGCTCCTTCACTGTTAAAAATTATATTTTCCTCTGCAAGATTCCTGAAATTGCAATTTTTATTCGATAATTTTTTTTTAACACGATTTTTTTACATCACATTTTTTGGGACAACCGAGGTTTAAAAATCGCATAACTTTGTCAAAAATGCATTAATTTCAATTCGGAAAGCGTTTCTGTGTTAGTTGCTTCGCGCTTAACAAATCTGCATACTACATTTAACTTTTTAGGAGATCCATTTTTTTTTAGATTTTGCGATGCAACCCCTTGAATTTTTTTCAAAAAATTGAAAATGTCTGTTTGCTACCTGAGATGGCCAGAACGATGCGTCTGTTAATGCTGATCAAGAATATATATGATTATAGGGTCGGAAATGGCTCCTTCACTGTTAAAAATTATATTTTCCTCTGCAAGATTCCTGAAATTGCAATTTTTATTCGATAATTTTTTTTTAACACGATTTTTTTACATCACATTTTTTGGGACAGTCGAGGTTTAAAAATCGCATAACTTTGTCAAAAATGCATTAATTTCAATTCGGAAAGCGTTTCTGTGTTAGTTGCTTCGCGCTTAACAAATCTGCATACTACATTTAACTTTTTAGGAGATCCAATTTTTTTTAGATTTTTGCGATGCAACCCCTTGAATTTTTTTCAAAAAATTGAAAATGTCTGTTTTGCTACCTGAGATGGCCAGAACGATGCGTCTGTTAATGCTGATCAAGAATATATATGATTTATAGGGTCGGAAATGGCTCCTTCACTGTTAAAAATTATATTTTCCTCTGCAAGATTCCTGAAATTGCAATTTTTATTCGATAATTTTTTTAACACGATTTTTTACATCACATTTTTTGGGACACGAGGTTTAAAAATCGCATAACTTTGTCAAAATGCATTAATTTCAATTCGGAAAGCGTTTCTGTGTTAGTTGCTTCGCGCTTAACAAATCTGCATACTACATTTAACTTTTTAGGAGATCCAATTTTTTTTTAGATTTTTGCGATGCAACCCCTTGAATTTTTTCAAAAAATTGAAAATGTCTGTTTTGCTACCTGAGATGGCCAGAACGATGCGTCTGTTAATGCTGATCAAGAATATATATGATTTATAGGGTCGGAAATGGCTCCTTCACTGTTAAAAATTATATTTTCCTCTGCAAGATTCCTGAAATTGCAATTTTTATTCGATAATTTTTTTTTAACACGATTTTTTACATCACATTTTTTGGGACAGCCGAGGTTTAAAAATCGCATAACTTTGTCAAAAATGCATTAATTTCAATTCGGAAAGCGTTTCTGTGTTAGTTGCTTCGCGCTTAACAAATCTGCATACTAAATTTAACTTTTTAGGAGATCCAATTTTTTTTTAGATTTTTGCGATGCAACCCCTTGAATTTTTTTCAAAAAATTGAAAATGTCTGTTTTGCTACCTGAGATGGCCAGAACGATGCGTCTGTTAATGCTGATCAAGAATATATATGATTTATAGGGTCGGAAATGGCTCCTTCACTGTTAAAAATTATATTTTCCTCTGCAAGATTCCTGAAATTGCAATTTTTATTCGATAATTTTTTTTAACACGATTTTTTTACTTCACATTTTTTGGGACAGCGAGGTTTAAAAATCGCATAACTTTGTCAAAAATGCATTAATTTCAATTCGGAAAGCGTTTCTGTGTTAGTTGCTTCGCGCTTAACAAATCTGCATACTAAATTTAACTTTTTAGGAGATCCAATTTTTTTTTAGATTTTTGCGATGCAACCCCTTGAATTTTTTCAAAAAATTGAAAATGTCTGTTTTGCTACCTGAGATGGCCAGAACGATGCGTCTGTTAATGCTGATCAAGAATATATATGATTTATAGGGTCGGAAATGGCTCCTTCACTGTTAAAAATTATATTTTCCTCTGCAAGATTCCTGAAATTGCAATTTTTATTCGATAATTTTTTTTTAACACGATTTTTTTACATCACATTTTTTGGGACAGCCGAGGTTTAAAAATCGCATAACTTTGTCAAAAATGCATTAATTTCAATTCGGAAAGCGTTTCTGTGTTAGTTGCTTCGCGCTTAACAAATCTGCATACTAAATTTAACTTTTTAGGAGATCCAATTTTTTTTTAGATTTTTGCGATGCAACCCCTTGAATTTTTTCAAAAAATTGAAAATGTCTGTTTGCTACCTGAGATGGCCAGAACGATGCGTCTGTTAATGCTGATCAAGAATATATATGATTTATAGGGTCGGAAATGGCTCCTTCACTGTTAAAAATTATATTTTCCTCTGCAAGATTCCTGAAATTGCAATTTTTATTCGATAATTTTTTTTTAACACGATTTTTTTACATCACATTTTTTGGGACAGCCGAGGTTTAAAAATCGCATAACTTTGTCAAAAATGCATTAATTTCAATTCGGAAAGCGTTTCTGTGTTAGTTGCTTCGCGCTTAACAAATCTGCATACTAAATTTAACTTTTTAGGAGATCCAATTTTTTTTTAGATTTTTGCGATGCAACCCCTTGAATTTTTTTCAAAAAATTGAAAATGTCTGTTTTGCTACCTGAGATGGCCAGAACGATGCGTCTGTTAATGCTGATCAAGAATATATATGATTTATAGGGTCGGAAATGGCTCCTTCACTGTTAAAAATTATATTTTCCTCTGCAAGATTCCTGAAATTGCAATTTTTATTCGATAATTTTTTTTAACACGATTTTTTTACATCACATTTTTTGGGACAGTCGAGGTTTAAAAATCGCATAACTTTGTCAAAAATGCATTAATTTCAATTCGGAAAGCGTTTCTGTGTTAGTTGCTTCGCGCTTAACAAATCTGCATACTAAATTTAACTTTTTAGGAGATCCAATTTTTTTTTAGATTTTTGCGATGCAACCCCTTGAATTTTTTTCAAAAAATTGAAAATGTCTGTTTTGCTACCTGAGATGGCCAGAACGATGCGTCTGTTAATGCTGATCAAGAATATATATGATTTATAGGGTCGGAAATGGCTCCTTCACTGTTAAAAATTATATTTTCCTCTGCAAGATTCCTGAAATTGCAATTTTTATTCGATAATTTTTTTTTAACACGATTTTTTACATCACATTTTTTGGGACAGCCGAGGTTTAAAAATCGCATAACTTTGTCAAAAATGCATTAATTTCAATTCGGAAAGCGTTTCTGTGTTAGTTGCTTCGCGCTTAACAAATCTGCATACTAAATTTAACTTTTTAGGAGATCCAATTTTTTTTTAGATTTTTGCGATGCAACCCCTTGAATTTTTTTCAAAAAATTGAAAATGTCTGTTTTGCTACCTGAGATGGCCAGAACGATGCGTCTGTTAATGCTGATCAAGAATATATATGATTTATAGGGTCGGAAATGGCTCCTTCACTGTTAAAAATTATATTTTCCTCTGCAAGATTCCTGAAATTGCAATTTTTATTCGATAATTTTTTTTAACACGATTTTTTTACATCACATTTTTTGGGACAGCGAGGTTTAAAAATCGCATAACTTTGTCAAAAATGCATTAATTTCAATTCGGAAAGCGTTTCTGTGTTAGTTGCTTCGCGCTTAACAAATCTGCATACTAAATTTAACTTTTTAGGAGATCCAATTTTTTTTTAGATTTTTGCGATGCAACCCCTTGAATTTTTTTCAAAAAATTGAAAATGTCTGTTTTGCTACCTGAGATGGCCAGAACGATGCGTCTGTTAATGCTGATCAAGAATATATATGATTTATAGGGTCGGAAATGGCTCCTTCACTGTTAAAAATTATATTTTCCTCTGCAAGATTCCTGAAATTGCAATTTTTATTCGATAATTTTTTTTAACACGATTTTTTTACATCACATTTTTTGGGACAGTCGAGGTTTAAAAATCGCATAACTTTGTCAAAAATGCATTAATTTCAATTCGGAAAGCGTTTCTGTGTTAGTTGCTTCGCGCTTAACAAATCTGCATACTAAATTTAACTTTTTAGGAGATCCAATTTTTTTTTAGATTTTTGCGATGCAACCCCTTGAATTTTTTTCAAAAAATTGAAAATGTCTGTTTTGCTACCTGAGATGGCCAGAACGATGCGTCTGTTAATGCTGATCAAGAATATATATGATTTATAGGGTCGGAAATGGCTCCTTCACTGTTAAAAATTATATTTTCCTCTGCAAGATTCCTGAAATTGCAATTTTTATTCGATAATTTTTTTTTAACACGATTTTTTTACATCACATTTTTGGGACAGTCGAGGTTTAAAAATCGCATAACTTTGTCAAAAATGCATTAATTTCAATTCGGAAAGCGTTTCTGTGTTAGTTGCTTCGCGCTTAACAAATCTGCATACTAATTTAACTTTTAGGAGATCCAATTTTTTTTTAGATTTTTGCGATGCAACCCCTTGAATTTTTTTCAAAAAATTGAAAATGTCTGTTTTGCTACCTGAGATGGCCAGAACGATGCGTCTGTTAATGCTGATCAAGAATATATATGATTTATAGGGTCGGAAATGGCTCCTTCACTGTTAAAAATTATATTTTCCTCTGCAAGATTCCTGAAATTGCAATTTTTATTCGATAATTTTTTTTAACACGATTTTTTTACATCACATTTTTTGGGACAGCGAGGTTTAAAAATCGCATAACTTTGTCAAAAATGCATTAATTTCAATTCGGAAAGCGTTTCTGTGTTAGTTGCTTCGCGCTTAACAAATCTGCATACTAATTTAACTTTTTAGGAGATCCAATTTTTTTTTAGATTTTTGCGATGCAACCCCTTGAATTTTTTTCAAAAAATTGAAAATGTCTGTTTTGCTACCTGAGATGGCCAGAACGATGCGTCTGTTAATGCTGATCAAGAATATATATGATTTATAGGGTCGGAAATGGCTCCTTCACTGTTAAAAATTATATTTTCCTCTGCAAGATTCCTGAAATTGCAATTTTTATTCGATAATTTTTTTTAACACGATTTTTTACATCACATTTTTTGGGACAGCCGAGGTTTAAAAATCGCATAACTTTGTCAAAAATGCATTAATTTCAATTCGGAAAGCGTTTCTGTGTTAGTTGCTTCGCGCTTAACAAATCTGCATACTAAATTTAACTTTTTAGGAGATCCAATTTTTTTTTAGATTTTTGCGATGCAACCCCTTGAATTTTTTTCAAAAAATTGAAAATGTCTGTTTTGCTACCTGAGATGGCCAGAACGATGCGTCTGTTAATGCTGATCAAGAATATATATGATTTATAGGGTCGGAAATGGCTCCTTCACTGTTAAAAATTATATTTTCCTCTGCAAGATTCCTGAAATTGCAATTTTTATTCGATAATTTTTTTTTAACACGATTTTTTTACATCACATTTTTTGGGACAGTCGAGGTTTAAAAATCGCATAACTTTGTCAAAAATGCATTAATTTCAATTCGGAAAGCGTTTCTGTGTTAGTTGCTTCGCGCTTAACAAATCTGCATACTAAATTTAACTTTTTAGGAGATCCAATTTTTTTTTAGATTTTTGCGATGCAACCCCTTGAATTTTTTTCAAAAAATTGAAAATGTCTGTTTTGCTACCTGAGATGGCCAGAACGATGCGTCTGTTAATGCTGATCAAGAATATATATGATTTATAGGGTCGGAAATGGCTCCTTCACTGTTAAAAATTATATTTTCCTCTGCAAGATTCCTGAAATTGCAATTTTTATTCGATAATTTTTTTTAACACGATTTTTTTACTCACATTTTTTGGGACAGTCGAGGTTTAAAAATCGCATAACTTTGTCAAAAATGCATTAATTTCAATTCGGAAAGCGTTTCTGTGTTAGTTGCTTCGCGCTTAACAAATCTGCATACTAAATTTAACTTTTTAGGAGATCCAATTTTTTTTTAGATTTTTGCGATGCAACCCCTTGAATTTTTTTCAAAAAATTGAAAATGTCTGTTTTGCTACCTGAGATGGCCAGAACGATGCGTCTGTTAATGCTGATCAAGAATATATATGATTTATAGGGTCGGAAATGGCTCCTTCACTGTTAAAAATTATATTTTCCTCTGCAAGATTCCTGAAATTGCAATTTTTATTCGATAATTTTTTTTAACACGATTTTTTTACATCACATTTTTTGGGACAGCGAGGTTTAAAAATCGCATAACTTTGTCAAAAATGCATTAATTTCAATTCGGAAAGCGTTTCTGTGTTAGTTGCTTCGCGCTTAACAAATCTGCATACTAAATTTAACTTTTTAGGAGATCCAATTTTTTTTTAGATTTTTGCGATGCAACCCCTTGAATTTTTTTCAAAAAATTGAAAATGTCTGTTTTGCTACCTGAGATGGCCAGAACGATGCGTCTGTTAATGCTGATCAAGAATATATATGATTTATAGGGTCGGAAATGGCTCCTTCACTGTTAAAAATTATATTTTCCTCTGCAAGATTCCTGAAATTGCAATTTTTATTCGATAATTTTTTTTAACACGATTTTTTTACATCACATTTTTTGGGACAGTCGAGGTTTAAAATCGCATAACTTTGTCAAAAATGCATTAATTTCAATTCGGAAAGCGTTTCTGTGTTAGTTGCTTCGCGCTTAACAAATCTGCATACTAAATTTAACTTTTTAGGAGATCCAATTTTTTTTTAGATTTTTGCGATGCAACCCCTTGAATTTTTTTCAAAAAATTGAAAATGTCTGTTTTGCTACCTGAGATGGCCAGAACGATGCGTCTGTTAATGCTGATCAAGAATATATATGATTTATAGGGTCGGAAATGGCTCCTTCACTGTTAAAAATTATATTTTCCTCTGCAAGATTCCTGAAATTGCAATTTTTATTCGATAATTTTTTTTAACACGATTTTTTACATCACATTTTTTGGGACAGTCGAGGTTTAAAAATCGCATAACTTTGTCAAAAATGCATTAATTTCAATTCGGAAAGCGTTTCTGTGTTAGTTGCTTCGCGCTTAACAAATCTGCATACTAAATTTAACTTTTTAGGAGATCCAATTTTTTTTAGATTTTTGCGATGCAACCCCTTGAATTTTTTTCAAAAAATTGAAAATGTCTGTTTTGCTACCTGAGATGGCCAGAACGATGCGTCTGTTAATGCTGATCAAGAATATATATGATTTATAGGGTCGGAAATGGCTCCTTCACTGTTAAAAATTATATTTTCCTCTGCAAGATTCCTGAAATTGCAATTTTTATTCGATAATTTTTTTTAACACGATTTTTTTACATCACATTTTTTGGGACAGTCGAGGTTTAAAAATCGCATAACTTTGTCAAAAATGCATTAATTTCAATTCGGAAAGCGTTTCTGTGTTAGTTGCTTCGCGCTTAACAAATCTGCATACTAATTTAACTTTTTAGGAGATCCAATTTTTTTTTAGATTTTTGCGATGCAACCCCTTGAATTTTTTTCAAAAAATTGAAAATGTCTGTTTTGCTACCTGAGATGGCCAGAACGATGCGTCTGTTAATGCTGATCAAGAATATATATGATTTATAGGGTCGGAAATGGCTCCTTCACTGTTAAAAATTATATTTTCCTCTGCAAGATTCCTGAAATTGCAATTTTTATTCGATAATTTTTTTTAACACGATTTTTTTACATCACATTTTTTGGGACAGTCGAGGTTTAAAAATCGCATAACTTTGTCAAAAATGCATTAATTTCAATTCGGAAAGCGTTTCTGTGTTAGTTGCTTCGCGCTTAACAAATCTGCATACTAAATTTAACTTTTTAGGAGATCCAATTTTTTTTTAGATTTTTGCGATGCAACCCCTTGAATTTTTTTCAAAAAATTGAAAATGTCTGTTTTGCTACCTGAGATGGCCAGAACGATGCGTCTGTTAATGCTGATCAAGAATATATATGATTTATAGGGTCGGAAATGGCTCCTTCACTGTTAAAAATTATATTTTCCTCTGCAAGATTCCTGAAATTGCAATTTTTATTCGATAATTTTTTTTAACACGATTTTTTTACATCACATTTTTTGGGACAGTCGAGGTTTAAAAATCGCATAACTTTGTCAAAAATGCATTAATTTCAATTCGGAAAGCGTTTCTGTGTTAGTTGCTTCGCGCTTAACAAATCTGCATACTAAATTTAACTTTTTAGGAGATCCAATTTTTTTTTAGATTTTTGCGATGCAACCCCTTGAATTTTTTTCAAAAAATTGAAAATGTCTGTTTTGCTACCTGAGATGGCCAGAACGATGCGTCTGTTAATGCTGATCAAGAATATATATGATTTATAGGGTCGGAAATGGCTCCTTCACTGTTAAAAATTATATTTTCCTCTGCAAGATTCCTGAAATTGCAATTTTTATTCGATAATTTTTTTTAACACGATTTTTTTACATCACATTTTTTGGGACAGTCGAGGTTTAAAAATCGCATAACTTTGTCAAAAATGCATTAATTTCAATTCGGAAAGCGTTCTGTGTTAGTTGCTTCGCGCTTAACAAATCTGCATACTAAATTTAACTTTTTAGGAGATCCAATTTTTTTTAGATTTTTGCGATGCAACCCCTTGAATTTTTTTCAAAAAATTGAAAATGTCTGTTTTGCTACCTGAGATGGCCAGAACGATGCGTCTGTTAATGCTGATCAAGAATATATATGATTTATAGGGTCGGAAATGGCTCCTTCACTGTTAAAAATTATATTTTCCTCTGCAAGATTCCTGAAATTGCAATTTTTATTCGATAATTTTTTTTAACACGATTTTTTTACATCACATTTTTTGGGACAGTCGAGGTTTAAAAATCGCATAACTTTGTCAAAAATGCATTAATTTCAATTCGGAAAGCGTTTCTGTGTTAGTTGCTTCGCGCTTAACAAATCTGCATACTAAATTTAACTTTTTAGGAGATCCAATTTTTTTTTAGATTTTTGCGATGCAACCCCTTGAATTTTTTTCAAAAAATTGAAAATGTCTGTTTTGCTACCTGAGATGGCCAGAACGATGCGTCTGTTAATGCTGATCAAGAATATATATGATTTATAGGGTCGGAAATGGCTCCTTCACTGTTAAAAATTATATTTTCCTCTGCAAGATTCCTGAAATTGCAATTTTTATTCGATAATTTTTTTTTAACACGATTTTTTTACATCACATTTTTTGGGACAGTCGAGGTTTAAAAATCGCATAACTTTGTCAAAAATGCATTAATTTCAATTCGGAAAGCGTTTCTGTGTTAGTTGCTTCGCGCTTAACAAATCTGCATACTAAATTTAACTTTTTAGGAGATCCAATTTTTTTTTAGATTTTTGCGATGCAACCCCTTGAATTTTTTTCAAAAATTGAAAATGTCTGTTTTGCTACCTGAGATGGCCAGAACGATGCGTCTGTTAATGCTGATCAAGAATATATATGATTTATAGGGTCGGAAATGGCTCCTTCACTGTTAAAAATTATATTTTCCTCTGCAAGATTCCTGAAATTGCAATTTTTATTCGATAATTTTTTTTAACACGATTTTTTACATCACATTTTTTGGGACAGCGAGGTTTAAAAATCGCATAACTTTGTCAAAAATGCATTAATTTCAATTCGGAAAGCGTTCCTGTGTTAGTTGCTTCGCGCTTAACAAATCTGCATACTAAATTTAACTTTTTAGGAGATCCAATTTTTTTTTAGATTTTTGCGATGCAACCCCTTGAATTTTTTTCAAAAAATTGAAAATGTCTGTTTTGCTACCTGAGATGGCCAGAACGATGCGTCTGTTAATGCTGATCAAGAATATATATGATTTATAGGGTCGGAAATGGCTCCTTCACTGTTAAAAATTATATTTTCCTCTGCAAGATTCCTGAAATTGCAATTTTTATTCGATAATTTTTTTTAACACGATTTTTTTACATCACATTTTTTGGGACAGTCGAGGTTTAAAAATCGCATAACTTTGTCAAAAATGCATTAATTTCAATTCGGAAAGCGTTTCTGTGTTAGTTGCTTCGCGCTTAACAAATCTGCATACTAAATTTAACTTTTTAGGAGATCCAATTTTTTTTTAGATTTTTGCGATGCAACCCCTTGAATTTTTTTCAAAAAATTGAAAATGTCTGTTTTGCTACCTGAGATGGCCAGAACGATGCGTCTGTTAATGCTGATCAAGAATATATATGATTTATAGGGTCGGAAATGGCTCCTTCACTGTTAAAAATTATATTTTCCTCTGCAAGATTCCTGAAATTGCAATTTTTATTCGATAATTTTTTTTAACACGATTTTTTTACATCACATTTTTTGGGACAGTCGAGGTTTAAAAATCGCATAACTTTGTCAAAAATGCATTAATTTCAATTCGGAAAGCGTTTCTGTGTTAGTTGCTTCGCGCTTAACAAATCTGCATACTAAATTTAACTTTTTAGGAGATCCAATTTTTTTTTAGATTTTTGCGATGCAACCCCTTGAATTTTTTTCAAAAAATTGAAAATGTCTGTTTTGCTACCTGAGATGGCCAGAACGATGCGTCTGTTAATGCTGATCAAGAATATATATGATTTATAGGGTCGGAAATGGCTCCTTCACTGTTAAAAATTATATTTTCCTCTGCAAGATTCCTGAAATTGCAATTTTTATTCGATAATTTTTTTTAACACGATTTTTTTACATCACATTTTTTGGGACAGCGAGGTTTAAAAATCGCATAACTTTGTCAAAAATGCATTAATTTCAATTCGGAAAGCGTTTCTGTGTTAGTTGCTTCGCGCTTAACAAATCTGCATACTAAATTTAACTTTTTAGGAGATCCAATTTTTTTTAGATTTTTGCGATGCAACCCCTTGAATTTTTTTCAAAAAATTGAAAATGTCTGTTTTGCTACCTGAGATGGCCAGAACGATGCGTCTGTTAATGCTGATCAAGAATATATATGATTTATAGGGTCGGAAATGGCTCCTTCACTGTTAAAAATTATATTTTCCTCTGCAAGATTCCTGAAATTGCAATTTTTATTCGATAATTTTTTTTAACACGATTTTTTTACATCACATTTTTTGGGACAGTCGAGGTTTAAAAATCGCATAACTTTGTCAAAAATGCATTAATTTCAATTCGGAAAGCGTTTCTGTGTTAGTTGCTTCGCGCTTAACAAATCTGCATACTAAATTTAACTTTTTAGGAGATCCAATTTTTTTTTAGATTTTTGCGATGCAACCCCTTGAATTTTTTTCAAAAATTGAAAATGTCTGTTTTGCTACCTGAGATGGCCAGAACGATGCGTCTGTTAATGCTGATCAAGAATATATATGATTTATAGGGTCGGAAATGGCTCCTTCACTGTTAAAATTATATTTTCCTCTGCAAGATTCCTGAAATTGCAATTTTTATTCGATAATTTTTTTTAACACGATTTTTTTACATCACATTTTTTGGGACAGCGAGGTTTAAAAATCGCATAACTTTGTCAAAAATGCATTAATTTCAATTCGGAAAGCGTTTCTGTGTTAGTTGCTTCGCGCTTAACAAATCTGCATACTAATTTAACTTTTTAGGAGATCCAATTTTTTTTTAGATTTTTGCGATGCAACCCCTTGAATTTTTTTCAAAAAATTGAAAATGTCTGTTTTGCTACCTGAGATGGCCAGAACGATGCGTCTGTTAATGCTGATCAAGAATATATATGATTTATAGGGTCGGAAATGGCTCCTTCACTGTTAAAAATTATATTTTCCTCTGCAAGATTCCTGAAATTGCAATTTTTATTCGATAATTTTTTTTAACACGATTTTTTTACATCACATTTTTTGGGACAGTCGAGGTTTAAAAATCGCATAACTTTGTCAAAAATGCATTAATTTCAATTCGGAAAGCGTTTCTGTGTTAGTTGCTTCGCGCTTAACAAATCTGCATACTAAATTTAACTTTTTAGGAGATCCAATTTTTTTTAGATTTTTGCGATGCAACCCCTTGAATTTTTTCAAAAAATTGAAAATGTCTGTTTTGCTACCTGAGATGGCCAGAACGATGCGTCTGTTAATGCTGATCAAGAATATATATGATTTATAGGGTCGGAAATGGCTCCTTCACTGTTAAAAATTATATTTTCCTCTGCAAGATTCCTGAAATTGCAATTTTTATTCGATAATTTTTTTTAACACGATTTTTTTACATCACATTTTTTGGGACAGTCGAGGTTTAAAAATCGCATAACTTTGTCAAAAATGCATTAATTTCAATTCGGAAAGCGTTCCTGTGTTAGTTGCTTCGCGCTTAACAAATCTGCATACTAAATTTAACTTTTTAGGAGATCCAATTTTTTTTTAGATTTTTGCGATGCAACCCCTTGAATTTTTTTCAAAAAATTGAAAATGTCTGTTTTGCTACCTGAGATGGCCAGAACGATGCGTCTGTTAATGCTGATCAAGAATATATATGATTTATAGGGTCGGAAATGGCTCCTTCACTGTTAAAAATTATATTTTCCTCTGCAAGATTCCTGAAATTGCAATTTTTATTCGATAATTTTTTTAACACGATTTTTTTACATCACATTTTTTGGGACAGCGAGGTTTAAAAATCGCATAACTTTGTCAAAAATGCATTAATTTCAATTCGGAAAGCGTTTCTGTGTTAGTTGCTTCGCGCTTAACAAATCTGCATACTAAATTTAACTTTTTAGGAGATCCAATTTTTTTTTAGATTTTTGCGATGCAACCCCTTGAATTTTTTTCAAAAAATTGAAAATGTCTGTTTTGCTACCTGAGATGGCCAGAACGATGCGTCTGTTAATGCTGATCAAGAATATATATGATTTATAGGGTCGGAAATGGCTCCTTCACTGTTAAAAATTATATTTTCCTCTGCAAGATTCCTGAAATTGCAATTTTTATTCGATAATTTTTTTTAACACGATTTTTTTACATCACATTTTTTGGGACAGTCGAGGTTTAAAAATCGCATAACTTTGTCAAAAATGCATTAATTTCAATTCGGAAAGCGTTTCTGTGTTAGTTGCTTCGCGCTTAACAAATCTGCATACTAATTTAACTTTTTAGGAGATCCAATTTTTTTTTAGATTTTTGCGATGCAACCCCTTGAATTTTTTTCAAAAAATTGAAAATGTCTGTTTTGCTACCTGAGATGGCCAGAACGATGCGTCTGTTAATGCTGATCAAGAATATATATGATTTATAGGGTCGGAAATGGCTCCTTCACTGTTAAAAATTATATTTTCCTCTGCAAGATTCCTGAAATTGCAATTTTTATTCGATAATTTTTTTTAACACGATTTTTTACATCACATTTTTGGGACAGTCGAGGTTTAAAAATCGCATAACTTTGTCAAAAATGCATTAATTTCAATTCGGAAAGCGTTTCTGTGTTAGTTGCTTCGCGCTTAACAAATCTGCATACTAAATTTAACTTTTTAGGAGATCCAATTTTTTTTTAGATTTTTGCGATGCAACCCCTTGAATTTTTTTCAAAAAATTTGAAAATGTCTGTTTTGCTACCTGAGATGGCCAGAACGATGCGTCTGTTAATGCTGATCAAGAATATATATGATTTATAGGGTCGGAAATGGCTCCTTCACTGTTAAAAATTATATTTTCCTCTGCAAGATTCCTGAAATTGCAATTTTTATTCGATAATTTTTTTTAACACGATTTTTTACATCACATTTTTTGGGACAGCGAGGTTTAAAAATCGCATAACTTTGTCAAAAATGCATTAATTTCAATTCGGAAAGCGTTTCTGTGTTAGTTGCTTCGCGCTTAACAAATCTGCATACTAATTTAACTTTTTAGGAGATCCAATTTTTTTTTAGATTTTTGCGATGCAACCCCTTGAATTTTTTTCAAAAATTGAAAATGTCTGTTTTGCTACCTGAGATGGCCAGAACGATGCGTCTGTTAATGCTGATCAAGAATATATATGATTTATAGGGTCGGAAATGGCTCCTTCACTGTTAAAATTATATTTTCCTCTGCAAGATTCCTGAAATTGCAATTTTATTCGATAATTTTTTTAACACGATTTTTTTACATCACATTTTTTGGGACAGTCGAGGTTTAAAAATCGCATAACTTTGTCAAAATGCATTAATTTCAATTCGGAAAGCGTTTCTGTGTTAGTTGCTTCGCGCTTAACAAATCTGCATACTAAATTTAACTTTTTAGGAGATCCAATTTTTTTTTAGATTTTGCGATGCAACCCCTTGATTTTTTTCAAAAAATTGAAAATGTCTGTTTGCTACCTGAGATGGCCAGAACGATGCGTCTGTTAATGCTGATCAAGAATATATATGATTTATAGGGTCGGAAATGGCTCCTTCACTGTTAAAATTATATTTTCCTCTGCAAGATTCCTGAAATTGCAATTTTTATTCGATAATTTTTTTTAACACGATTTTTTACATCACATTTTTTGGACAGCGAGGTTTAAAATCGCATAACTTTGTCAAAATGCATTAATTTCAATTCGGAAAGCGTTTCTGTGTTAGTTGCTTCGCGCTTAACAAATCTGCATACTAATTTAACTTTTAGGAGATCCAATTTTTTTTTAGATTTTTGCGATGCAACCCTTGAATTTTTTTCAAAAATTGAAAATGTCTGTTTTGCTACCTGAGATGGCCAGAACGATGCGTCTGTTAATGCTGATCAAGAATATATATGATTTATAGGGTCGGAAATGGCTCCTTCACTGTTAAAAATTATATTTTCCTCTGCAAGATTCCTGAAATTGCAATTTTTATTCGATAATTTTTTTTAACACGATTTTTTTACTTCACATTTTTTGGGACAGTCGAGGTTAAAAATCGCATAACTTTGTCAAAAATGCATTAATTTCAATTCGGAAAGCGTTTCTGTGTTAGTTGCTTCGCGCTTAACAAATCTGCATACTAAATTTAACTTTTTAGGAGATCCAATTTTTTTTTAGATTTTGCGATGCAACCCCTTGAATTTTTTCAAAAATTGAAAATGTCTGTTTGCTACCTGAGATGGCCAGAACGATGCGTCTGTTAATGCTGATCAAGAATATATATGATTTATAGGGTCGGAAATGGCTCCTTCACTGTTAAAAATTATATTTTCCTCTGCAAGATTCCTGAAATTGCAATTTTATTCGATAATTTTTTTTAACACGATTTTTTACATCACATTTTTTGGGACAGCCGAGGTTTAAAAATCGCATAACTTTGTCAAAATGCATTAATTTCAATTCGGAAAGCGTTTCTGTGTTAGTTGCTTCGCGCTTAACAAATCTGCATACTAATTTAACTTTTTAGGAGATCCAATTTTTTTTAGATTTTTGCGATGCAACCCCTTGAATTTTTTTCAAAAATTAAAATGTCTGTTTTGCTACCTGAGATGGCCAGAACGATGCGTCTGTTAATGCTGATCAAGAATATATATGATTTATAGGGTCGGAAATGGCTCCTTCACTGTTAAAAATTATATTTTCCTCTGCAAGATTCCTGAAATTGCAATTTTTATTCGATAATTTTTTTTAACACGATTTTTTACATCACATTTTTTGGGACAGCGAGGTTTAAAAATCGCATAACTTTGTCAAAAATGCATTAATTTCAATTCGGAAAGCGTTTCTGTGTTAGTTGCTTCGCGCTTAACAAATCTGCATACTAAATTTAACTTTTTAGGAGATCCAATTTTTTTTTAGATTTTTGCGATGCAACCCCTTGAATTTTTTCAAAAATTAAAATGTCTGTTTTGCTACCTGAGATGGCCAGAACGATGCGTCTGTTAATGCTGATCAAGAATATATATGATTTATAGGGTCGGAAATGGCTCCTTCACTGTTAAAAATTATATTTTCCTCTGCAAGATTCCTGAAATTGCAATTTTTATTCGATAATTTTTTTTAACACGATTTTTTACATCACATTTTTGGACAGCGAGGTTTAAAAATCGCATAACTTTGTCAAAATGCATTAATTTCAATTCGGAAAGCGTTCTGTGTTAGTTGCTTCGCGCTTAACAAATCTGCATACTAATTTAACTTTTTAGGAGATCCAATTTTTTTTTAGATTTTTGCGATGCAACCCCTTGAATTTTTTTCAAAAATTGAAAATGTCTGTTTGCTACCTGAGATGGCCAGAACGATGCGTCTGTTAATGCTGATCAAGAATATATATGATTTATAGGGTCGGAAATGGCTCCTTCACTGTTAAAAATTATATTTTCCTCTGCAAGATTCCTGAAATTGCAATTTTTATTCGATAATTTTTTTAACACGATTTTTTACATCACATTTTTGGGACAGCGAGGTTTAAAATCGCATAACTTTGTCAAAATGCATTAATTTCAATTCGGAAAGCGTTTCTGTGTTATTGCTTCGCGCTTAACAAATCTGCATACTAAATTTAACTTTTTAGGAGATCCAATTTTTTTTAGATTTTTGCGATGCAACCCCTTGAATTTTTTTCAAAAATTGAAAATGTCTGTTTTGCTACCTGAGATGGCCAGAACGATGCGTCTGTTAATGCTGATCAAGAATATATATGATTTATAGGGTCGGAAATGGCTCCTTCACTGTTAAAAATTATATTTTCCTCTGCAAGATTCCTGAAATTGCAATTTTTATTCGATAATTTTTTTAACACGATTTTTTTACATCACATTTTTTGGGACAGTCGAGGTTTAAAATCGCATAACTTTGTCAAAAATGCATTAATTTCAATTCGGAAAGCGTTTCTGTGTTAGTTGCTTCGCGCTTAACAAATCTGCATACTAAATTTAACTTTTTAGGAGATCCAATTTTTTTTTAGATTTTTGCGATGCAACCCCTTGAATTTTTTTCAAAAAATTGAAAATGTCTGTTTTGCTACCTGAGATGGCCAGAACGATGCGTCTGTTAATGCTGATCAAGAATATATATGATTTATAGGGTCGGAAATGGCTCCTTCACTGTTAAAATTATATTTTCCTCTGCAAGATTCCTGAAATTGCAATTTTATTCGATAATTTTTTTTAACACGATTTTTTTACATCACATTTTTTGGGACAGTCGAGGTTTAAAAATCGCATAACTTTGTCAAAAATGCATTAATTTCAATTCGGAAAGCGTTTCTGTGTTATTGCTTCGCGCTTAACAAATCTGCATACTAAATTTAACTTTTTAGGAGATCCAATTTTTTTTTAGATTTTTGCGATGCAACCCTTGAATTTTTTTCAAAAATTAAAATGTCTGTTTTGCTACCTGAGATGGCCAGAACGATGCGTCTGTTAATGCTGATCAAGAATATATATGATTTATAGGGTCGGAAATGGCTCCTTCACTGTTAAAATTATATTTTCCTCTGCAAGATTCCTGAAATTGCAATTTTTATTCGATAATTTTTTTAACACGATTTTTTACATCACATTTTTTGGGACAGCGAGGTTTAAAAATCGCATAACTTTGTCAAAAATGCATTAATTTCAATTCGGAAAGCGTTTCTGTGTTAGTTGCTTCGCGCTTAACAAATCTGCATACTAATTTAACTTTTTAGGAGATCCAATTTTTTTTTAGATTTTTGCGATGCACCCCTTGAATTTTTTTCAAAAAATTGAAAATGTCTGTTTTGCTACCTGAGATGGCCAGAACGATGCGTCTGTTAATGCTGATCAAGAATATATATGATTTATAGGGTCGGAAATGGCTCCTTCACTGTTAAAATTATATTTTCCTCTGCAAGATTCCTGAAATTGCAATTTTATTCGATAATTTTTTTTAACACGATTTTTTTACATCACATTTTTTGGGACAGCGAGTTTAAAAATCGCATAACTTTGTCAAAAATGCATTAATTTCAATTCGGAAAGCGTTTCTGTGTTAGTTGCTTCGCGCTTAACAAATCTGCATACTAAATTTAACTTTTTAGGAGATCCAATTTTTTTTTAGATTTTTGCGATGCAACCCCTTGAATTTTTTCAAAAAATTGAAAATGTCTGTTTTGCTACCTGAGATGGCCAGAACGATGCGTCTGTTAATGCTGATCAAGAATATATATGATTTATAGGGTCGGAAATGGCTCCTTCACTGTTAAAATTATATTTTCCTCTGCAAGATTCCTGAAATTGCAATTTTTATTCGATAATTTTTTTAACACGATTTTTTACATCACATTTTTGGGACAGCAGGTTTAAAAATCGCATAACTTTGTCAAAAATGCATTAATTTCAATTCGGAAAGCGTTTCTGTGTTAGTTGCTTCGCGCTTAACAAATCTGCATACTAAATTTAACTTTTTAGGAGATCCAATTTTTTTTTAGATTTTTGCGATGCAACCCTTGAATTTTTTTCAAAAAATTGAAAATGTCTGTTTTGCTACCTGAGATGGCCAGAACGATGCGTCTGTTAATGCTGATCAAGAATATATATGATTTATAGGGTCGGAAATGGCTCCTTCACTGTTAAAAATTATATTTTCCTCTGCAAGATTCTGAAATTGCAATTTTTATTCGATAATTTTTTTTAACACGATTTTTTACATCACATTTTTTGGGCAGCGGTTTAAAATCATAACTTTGTCAAAAATGCATTAATTTCAATTCGGAAAGCGTTTCTGTGTTAGTTGCTTCGCGCTTAACAATCTGCATACTAATTTAACTTTTTAGGAATCCAATTTTTTTTAGATTTTGCGATGCAACCCCTTGAATTTTTTCAAAAATTGAAAATGTCTGTTTGCTACCTGAGATGGCCAGAACGATGCGTCTGTTAATGCTGATCAAGAATATATATGATTTATAGGTCCGGAAATGGCTCCTTCACTGTTAAAAATTATATTTTCCTCTGCAAGATTCCTGAAATTGCAATTTTTATTCGATAATTTTTTTTAACACGATTTTTTACATCACATTTTTTGGGACACCAGGTTTAAAAATCGCATAACTTTGTCAAAAATGCATTAATTTCAATTCGGAAAGCGTTTCTGTGTTATTGCTTCGGCTTAACAAATCTGCATACTAAATTTAACTTTTTAGGAGATCCAATTTTTTTTTAGATTTTTGCGATGCAACCCCTTGATTTTTTTCAAAAAATTGAAAATGTCTGTTTGCTACCTGAGATGGCCAGAACGATGCGTCTGTTAATGCTGATCAAGAATATATATGATTTATAGGTCGGAAATGGCTCCTTCACTGTTAAAAATTATATTTTCCTCTGCAAGATTCCTGAAATTGCAATTTTTATTCGATAATTTTTTTAACACGATTTTTTACATCACATTTTTTGGCCGAGGTTAAAATCGCATAACTTGTCAAAAATGCATTAATTTCAATTCGGAAAGCGTTTCTGTGTTAATTGCTTCGCGCTTAACAAATCTGCATACTAAATTTAACTTTTTAGGAGATCCAATTTTTTTTTAGATTTTTGCGAATGCAACCCTTAATTTTTTTCAAAAAATTGAAAATGTCTGTTTTGCTACCTGAGATGGCCAGAACGATGCGTCTGTTAATGCTGATCAAGATATTATATGATTTATAGGGTCCGGAAATGGCTCCTTCACTGTTAAAAATTATATTTCCTCTTGCAAGATTCCTGAAATTGCAATTTTTATTCGATAATTTTTTTTAACACGATTTTTTTACATCACTTTTTTGGGACAACCGAGGTTTAAAAATCGCATAACTTTGTCAAAATGCATTATTTCAATTCGGAAAGCGTTTCTGTGTTAGTTGCTTCGCGCTTACAAATCTGCATATACATTTAACTTTTTAGGAGATCCATTTTTTTTTAGATTTTTGCGATGCAACCCCTTGAATTTTTTCAAAAAATTGAAAATGTCTGTTTTGCTACCTGAGATGGCCAGAACGATGCGTCTGTTAATGCTGATCAAGAATATATATGATTTATAGGGTCGGAAATGGCTCCTTCACTGTTAAAAATTATATTTTCCTCTGCAAGATTCCGAAATTGCAATTTTTATTCGATAATTTTTTTAACACGATTTTTTTACATCACATTTTTGGGACAGCCAAGGTTTAAAAATCGCATAACTTTGTCAAAAATGCATTAATTTCAATTCGGAAAGCGTTTCTGTGTTAGTTGCTTCGCGCTTAACAAATCTGCATACTAAATTTAACTTTTTAGGAGATAATTTTTTTTTAGATTTTTGCGATGCAACCCCTTGAATTTTTTTCAAAAAATTGAAAATGTCTGTTTTGCTACCTGAGATGGCCAGAACGATTCGTCTGTTAATGCTGATCAAGAATATATATGATTTATAGGGTCGGAAATGGCTCCTTCACTGTTAAAAATTATATTTTCCTCTGCAAGATTCCGAAATTGCATTTTTATTCGATAATTTTTTTTACACGATTTTTTTACATCACATTTTTTGGGACAGCAAGGTTTAAAAATCGCATAACTTTGTCAAAAATGCATTAATTTCAATTCGGAAAGCGTTTCTGTGTTAGTTGCTTCGCGCTTAACAAATCTGCATACTAAATTTAACTTTTTAGGAGATAATTTTTTTTTAGATTTTTGCGATGCAACCCCTTGAATTTTTTCAAAAAATTGAAAATGTCTGTTTGCTACCTGAGATGGCCAAACGATTCGTCTGTTAATGCTGATCAAGAATATATATGATTTAGGGTCGGAAATGGCTCCTTCACTGTTAAAAATTATATTTTCCTCTGCAAGATTCCTGAAATTGCAATTTTTATCGATAATTTTTTTTAACACGATTTTTTTTACATCACATTTTTTGGGACAGCCAAGGTTTAAAAATCGCATAACTTTGTCAAAAATGCATTAATTTCAATTCGGAAAGCGTTTGTGTTAGTTGCTTCGCGCTTAACAAATCTGCATACTAAATTTAACTTTTTAGGAATAATTTTTTTTTAGATTTTTGCGATGCAACCCCTTGAATTTTTTTCAAAAATTGAAAATAAATGGCTCCTTCACTGTTAAAAATTATATTTCCTCTGCAAGATTCCTGAAAATTGCAATTTTTATTCGATAATTTTTTTAACACGATTTTTTACATCACATTTTTTGGGACAGCCAAGGTTTAAAAATCGCATAACTTGTCAAAAATGCATTAATTTCAATTCGGAAAGCGTTTCTGTGTTAGTTGCTTCGCGCTTAACAAATCTGCATACTAAATTTAACTTTTTAGGGATTTTTTTTTTAGATTTTTGCGATGCAACCCCTTGAATTTTTTTCAAAAAATTGAAAATGTCTGTTTGCTACCTGAGATGGCCAGAACGATTCGTCTGTTAATGCTGATCAAGAATATATATGATTTATAGGGTCGGAAATGGCTCCTTCACTGTTAAAAATTATATTTTCCTGCAAGATTCCTGAAATTGCAATTTTTATTCGATAATTTTTTTAACACGATTTTTTACATCACATTTTTTGGGGACAGCCAAGGTTTAAAAATCGCATAACTTTGTCAAAAATGCATTAATTTCAATTCGGAAAGCGTTTCTGTGTTAGTTGCTTCGCGCTTAACAAATCTGCATACTAATTTAACTTTTTAGGAGAATTTTTTTTTTAGATTTTTGCGATGCAACCCCTTGAATTTTTTTCAAAAAATTGAAAATGTCTGTTTTGCTACCTGAGATGGCCAGAACGATTCGTCTGTTAATGCTGATCAAGAATATATATGATTTATAGGGTCGGAAATGGCTCCTTCACTGTTAAAAATTATATTTTCCTCTGCAAGATTCCTGAAATTGCAATTTTATTCGATAATTTTTTTAACACGATTTTTTTACATCACATTTTGGGACAGCCAAGGTTAAAAATCGCATAACTTTGTCAAAAATGCATTAATTTCAATTCGGAAAGCGTTTCTGTGTTAGTTGCTTCGCGCTTAACAAATCTGCATACTAAATTAACTTTTTAGGAGATAATTTTTTTTAGATTTTTGCGATGCAACCCTTGAATTTTTTTTGAAAAAAACAATTGCCTTTTAAAATTCAAGAATATATATATATATAGGAAAATCTCCTTCACTTAAAAAATTATTTTCCTCTGCAAGATTCAAAATTGCCGAATTTTTTTACACGATTTTTTCATCACATTTTTGGACAGCAAGGTTTAAAAATCGCATAACTTTGTCAAAAATGCATTAATTTCAATTCGGAAAGCGTTTCTGTGTTAGTTGCTTCGCGCTTAACAAATCTGCATACTAAATTTAACTTTTTAGGGATAATTTTTTTTTAGATTTTTGCGATGCAACCCCTTGAATTTTTTTCAAAAAATTGAAAATGTCTGTTTTGCTACCTGAGATGGCCAGAACGATTCGTCTGTTAATGCTGATCAAGAATATATATGATTTATAGGGTCGGAAATGGCTCCTTCACTGTTAAAAATTATATTTTCCTCTGCAAGATTCCTGAAATTGCAATTTTTATTCGATAATTTTTTTTAACACGATTTTTTACATCACATTTTTTGGGACAGCCAAGGTTTAAAAATCGCATAACTTTGTCAAAAATGCATTAATTTCAATTCGGAAAGCGTTTCTGTGTTAGTTGCTTCGCGCTTAACAAATCTGCATACTAAATTTAACTTTTTAGGGATAATTTTTTTTTAGATTTTTGCGATGCAACCCCTTGAATTTTTTTCAAAAAATTGAAAATGTCTGTTTTGCTACCTGAGATGGCCAGAACGATTCGTCTGTTAATGCTGATCAAGAATATATATGATTTATAGGGTCGGAAATGGCTCCTTCACTGTTAAAAATTATATTTTCCTCTGCAAGATTCCTGAAATTGCAATTTTTATTCGATAATTTTTTTTAACACGATTTTTTTACATCACATTTTTTGGGACAGCCAAGGTTTAAAAATCGCATAACTTTGTCAAAAATGCATTAATTTCAATTCGGAAAGCGTTTCTGTGTTAGTTGCTTCGCGCTTAACAAATCTGCATACTAAATTTAACTTTTTAGGAGATAATTTTTTTTTAGATTTTTGCGATGCAACCCCTTGAATTTTTTTCAAAAAATTGAAAATGTCTGTTTTGCTACCTGAGATGGCCAAACGATTCGTCTGTTAATGCTGATCAAGAATATATATGATTTATAGGGTCGGAAATGGCTCCTTCACTGTTAAAAATTATATTTTCCTCTGCAAGATTCCTGAAATTGCAATTTTTATTCGATAATTTTTTTTTAACACGATTTTTACATCACATTTTTGGGACAGCCAAGGTTTAAAAATCGCATAACTTTGTCAAAAATGCATTAATTTCAATTCGGAAAGCGTTCAATTTTTTTTTAGATTTTTGCGATGCAACCCCTTGAATTTTTTCAAAAAATTGAAAATGTCTGTTTGCTACCTGAGATGGCCAGAACGATTCGTCTGTTAATGCTGATCAAGAATATATATGATTTATAGGGTCGGAAATGGCTCCTTCACTGTTAAAAATTATATTTTCCTCTGCAAGATTCCTGAAATTGCAATTTTTATTCGATAATTTTTTTTACACGATTTTTTATCACATTTTTGGGACAGCCAAGGTTAAAATCGCATAACTTTGTCAAAAATGCATTAATTTCAATTCGGAAAGCGTTTCTGTGTTAGTTGCTTCGCGCTTAACAAATCTGCATACTAAATTTAACTTTTTAGGAGATAATTTTTTTTTTAGATTTTTGCGATGCAACCCCTTGAATTTTTTTCAAAAAATTGAAAATGTCTGTTTTGCTACCTGAGATGGCCAGAACGATTCGTCTGTTAATGCTGATCAAGAATATATATGATTTATAGGGTCGGAAATGGCTCCTTCACTGTTAAAAATTATATTTTCCTCTGCAAGATTCCTGAAATTGCAATTTTTATTCGATAATTTTTTTCACGATTTTTTACATCACATTTTTGGGACAGCCAAGGTTTAAAAATCGCATAACTTTGTCAAAAATGCATTAATTTCAATTCGGAAAGCGTTTCTGTGTTAGTTGCTTCGCGCTTAACAAATCTGCATACTAATTTAACTTTTTAGGAGATAATTTTTTTTTAGATTTTTGCGATGCAACCCCTTGAATTTTTTTCAAAAAATTGAAAATGTCTGTTTTGCTACCTGAGATGGCCAGAACGATTCGTCTGTTAATGCTGATCAAGAATATATATGATTATAGGGTCGGAAATGGCTCCTTCACTGTTAAAAATTATATTTTCCTCTGCAAGATTCCTGAAATTGCAATTTTTATTCGATAATTTTTTTCACGATTTTTTACATCACATTTTTTGGGACAGCCAAGGTTTAAAATCGCATAACTTTGTCAAAAATGCATTAATTTCAATTCGGAAAGCGTTTCGTGTTAGTTGCTTCGCGCTTAAACAAATCTGCATACTAAATTTAACTTTTTAGGATAATTTTTTTTAGATTTTTGCGATGCAACCCCTTGAATTTTTTTCAAAAAATTGAAAATGTCTGTTTTGCTACCTGAGATGGCCAGAAATTCGTCTGTTAATGCTGATCAAGAATATATATGATTTATAGGGTCGGAAATGGCTCCTTCACTGTTAAAAATTATTTTTCCTCTGCAAGATTCCTGAAATTGCAATTTTTATTCGATAATTTTTTTAACACGATTTTTTACATCACATTTTTGGGACAGCCAAGGTTTAAAAATCGCATAACTTTGTCAAAAATGCATTAATTTCAATTCGGAAAGCGTTTCTGTGTTAGTTGCTTCGCGCTTAACAAATCTGCATACTAAATTTAACTTTTTAGGAGATAATTTTTTTTTAGATTTTTGCGATGCAACCCCTTGAATTTTTTCAAAAAATTGAAAATGTCTGTTTTGCTACCTGAGATGGCCAAACGATTCGTCTGTTAATGCTGATCAAGAATATATATGATTTATAGGGTCGGAAATGGCTCCTTCACTGTTAAAAATTATATTTTCCTCTGCAAGATTCCTGAAATTGCAATTTTTATTCGATAATTTTTTTTTAACACGATTTTTTACATCACATTTTTTGGGACAGCCAAGGTTTAAAAATCGCATAACTTTGTCAAAAATGCATTTAATTTCAAAAAGCGTTCTGTGTTTAGTTGCTTCGCGCTTAACAACCTTTTTAGGAGAAATTTTTTTTTTTTTGCGATGCAACCCCTTGAATTTTTTTCAAAAAATTGAAAATGTCTGTTTTGCTACCTGAGATGGCCAGAACGATTCGTCTGTTAATGCTGATCAAGAATATATATGATTTATAGGGTCGGAAATGGCTCCTTCACTGTTAAAATTATATTTTCCTCTGCAAGATTCCTGAAATTGCAATTTTTCGATTTTTTTTAACACGATTTTTTACATCACATTTTTTGGGACAGCCAAGGTTTAAAAATCGCATAACTTTGTCAAAAATGCATTAATTTCAATTCGGAAAGCGTTTCTGTGTTAGTTGCTTCGCGCTTAACAAATCTGCACTAAATTTAACTTTTTAGGAGATAATTTTTTTTTAGATTTTTGCGATGCAACCCCTTGAATTTTTTTCAAAAAATTGAAAATGTCTGTTTTGCTACCTGAGATGGCCAAACGATTCGTCTGTTAATGCTGATCAAGAATATATATGATTTATAGGGTCGGAAATGGCACTGTTAAAAATTATATTTTCCTCTGCAAGATTCCGAAATTTGCAATTTTTATTCGATAATTTTTTTTAACACGATTTTTTTACATCACATTTTTGGGACAGCCAAGGTTTAAAAATCGCATAACTTTGTCAAAAATGCATTAATTTCAATTCGGAAAGCGTTTCTGTGTTAGTTGCTTCGCGCTTAACAAATCTGCATACTAAATTTAACTTTTTAGGAGATAATTTTTTTTTAGATTTTTGCGATGCAACCCCTTGAATTTTTTTCAAAAAATTGAAAATGTCTGTTTCGCTACCTGAGATGGCCAGAACGATTCGTCTGTTAATGCTGATCAAGAATATATATGATTTATAGGGTCGGAAATGGCTCCTTCACTGTTAAAAATTATATTTTCCTCTGCAAGATTCCGAAATTGCATTTTTATTCGATAATTTTTTTAACACGATTTTTTTACATCACATTTTTGGGACAGCCAAGGTTTAAAAATCGCATAACTTTGTCAAAAATGCATTAATTTCAATTCGGAAAGCGTTTCTGTGTTAGTTGCTTCGCGCTTAACAAATCTGCATACTAAATTTAACTTTTTAGGGGATATTTTTTTTTAGATTTTTGCGATGCAACCCCTTGAATTTTTTTCAAAAATTGAAAATGTCTGTTTGCTACCTGAGATGGCCAGAACGATTCGTCTGTTAATGCTGATCAAGAATATATATGATTTATAGGGTCGGAAATGGCTCCTTCACTGTTAAAAATTATATTTTCCTCTGCAAGATTCCGAAATTGCAATTTTATTCGATAATTTTTTTAACACGATTTTTTACATCACATTTTTTGGGACAGCCAAGGTTTAAAAATCGCATAACTTTGTCAAAAATGCATTAATTTCAATTCGGAAAGCGTTTCTGTGTTAGTTGCTTCGCGCTTAACAAATCTGCATACTAAATTTAACTTTTTAGAGATCCAATTTTTTTTAGATTTTTGCGATGCAACCCCTTGAATTTTTTTCAAAAAATTGAAAATGTCTGTTTCGCTACCTGAGATGGCCAGAACGATTCGTCTGTTAATGCTGATCAAGAATATATATGATTTATAGGGTCGGAAATGGCTCCTTCACTGTTAAAATTTATTTTCCTCTGCAAGATTCCGAAATTGCAATTTTATTCGATAATTTTTTTTACACGATTTTTTA